>CAUYSK010031986.1:0-17001 GCA_963575035.1 Avahi laniger
TACCTTTCAAGTATGTACTACACTCTGCCACTGGACATTAGAAGCTAACAGACCAGGGGATGACAGGGGTTGCTGTGAAGACACTCATGTCTGGATTTAAATTACAAATATAGAAAATTAAATACTTACTACAGAGGGATTAAATGTGTTTCTGTATTATTTGAGATCATTTCGGGTTTTCAACAAGCTTTGTGAAGACTTCTAACATGGCATTTATCATATACCAAAATATGAGAATGCATTTATTCAATAATCTCTGCTCTGATACACTAAATTTGAAAGGATTTTTGTTGAAATTTGGGAACTGAAGCTACCCCTGAAACTCTTGATTTAGCATACTGCATTCAAAACCTCAGATGAGTTTCCAAGCCAAGATTTTCATTTTGTATACAGGTATTTTAAAAACTGGTTTGAGAGTAATTGGGTGCCTTAATGTCACTGAGGAAAAAAAGAAAACAAAAACAAATGCTGGAAGCAAATAAATGTTATGTAAAATGAAGAGTTTCTTTGAATCAAAAAACAAAGTGACTTAGTTCCAATTGTGTGTTCTGCTTTTGCCAAAACACTGTGTTCTCTCCCTCTATTCCTGTTTATTGTTCTTAACTGTGGATTTAAAAGAATATCACAGGTTCTGATAAATTCACCACACCCAAACTATATTATCTATATACTATATTATGTTGAATAGGTAATTATCAAAAGCAATATATCTATCTCTATATATGTATATCTATGACATTAGAATCAAACATACCAATATTTAAGAACTTTCCTTAATGCAGTATCTTTAACAAATGGTTACTTAATCCTCTGAGGCTTAATTTCTTAATCTATAAGATAGAAGTAATGCCACCAGTTTAACAGTGTTGTGAAGACTAAATGAGCTGATATACAAAGTGGCTTGCACACTACCTGGACAGTAAATTAAACAGCAAATGCAGAAGTGATAACGAAAATACGCATACCATCAGATAACAATACGGGAGGTTAGCCAGTGGAGTTATTTCCAAAAGGGTTTAGTAACCTAATACTGAAATTTACATTTAATAAAGGACTGGAAAATTCCATAACCATTAGTAACATTTGTAGCTCTCTAAGCTAAGATGATGATAAGGGTAATCAGATTCCATACCTCACTGCATATGATCATTGGGATCAAGAGATTTGCTCTTCAGGAAACTGCAGCTTGATCTTAAATTCAAACTACCCTCCCTAAAGTGAAGCTCCAGGGGTGAGATGCAAAGTCACACAGGTGGACCAGATAAGGACATAATTTGAGAACCACAGCAGCTTATCGGGTCCAGCAGTTGGGCCATCCACGATTCATCTCTGATCTGCTAGTTGCACGATTGCTAACCTTCCTGTTAAAAACTACAATCATCTCTGCATCTTTTTGACATTCATTTCTAGGTCTCCAACCACAATCTCTTAGGCACCCAGAGCTTTGCTGGATGGCAGGCATACCAATATTATTATAAAAAACAATCTCATTTATTTTGTAGTATTCTTAATGGTGACAGGGCACATTCACATGCTTTCTGTCATCTGATCTTCCCCACAATACTATAAGGATGGCAGAATAGTATCTGTACCTCTACTATTTATATAGGATAACTGCTAGTTGGTGGCAGCACTAGAACTAGACTGGGTCCTCTGACTCTAAATTAGTAATGCCCATTACAACCACCAAAGAAAGAAATGCAGAATCTTGGTCAGAGGACTAAAGTGACAAAATTAAATGCTATAATAAATACCAATAAGGATGAAGAAGACAACTTCATTAATTGATTACAGATGAAAGAGGTATGACTAACAGTTATGGAAAATATAGCTCTACAATTACTTATGTTTGGAAACCTTTCCCAATCCTTTTTGATTTTCATAAAACTTTACTATCTAGGTTATGCCCTACCTTGTAGCCTTTCTTTTTTAGTTCCCTTCCTTTTCCTCTTTCATCTTGTAATTTATGTAGATATCTACCAAGTTTCTGCCATTTATCTCCCTGGAGATCTTAGCAAACTTCAACTGTCATTGCTAGGCTGTGAATTCTGCAGGACCTACTCTTAGCCCTTCTCTCTCATCTGAATTCATCACACATTTCCAATTGGAAATTGCAACAGGCTAGCTCTTGGTTTATGTTTTGCATCGCCAAAGTCAAAGTCTTACCTTATCCTAAAATCTGGTTTTCTTATATGTCTCAGTTGTGTTGTTGTTAACGAAATCATAACCTTCTTAGTCTAGACATTCCTCATTTCTCTCCATTTGCATCCAACCAACTGACACCACCAGGTGATTCTATCTCTGAACTAGCCTTTGGTTTCATCCTCATTACCTTCCTATGATCATCAACATAATTGTTAACGGTTGTTTTTGTTGAGCCACTTAAATAATAGCCTGCTAGTGGCTTTTCTTGAACCCATTGAAAAACTTTCTTTCAAGAGAGTCAAAATATTCTCCCTAAAAATTATGCTTTGGACATTTCACCTTCTACTCAAAAGCTTTCAAGGTCTTCCCGTTGCTTCCAAAAGCAATCTATCATCAGTATGGCATTCCAATCCTTTATACTATATCCCTAAAGTATCTGGAAGGAAAATAAAACAAAACACAAAAACATGGTTATCATTAATTGAGCATCTATGGTGAACCAGATACTCATTAGGCATCTCCCCATATATTATTATAAATCTTCACATAGACCTGCAAATTGGCATTATTATAACCATCGACATTACAGAGCAGTCAAATTCATCCAAGGCCATTGAACTCGTTGGAGACAGAGCTGGCTCTTGAGTCATAGATCACTTGTCTCTAAAACATGTGCTCTTTCTGCTATTCCAGCATCTGCCTTTTTTGCCATTTATTCTGGTCAAACTGAACTCCTCACTAATTTGAGAACACATCTTGTATTTCATTCCTTTGATGTTATACACATGCTGGTATCTTCATCTGGCGTGTACCTTCTTCAGGCTCCATCAGTCAAAATCTGACCCACCATATCTATGCACAATTTAAAAATCTCTACAACCAGCAATATTCCTACTTTCCTTGCCATAGAGCCGATTGTGCTTTAAAACAGATTCGTATGTATGATTTTCATTTCCTCCCTAGATGTTAACCTTCTTCACATCTCTAACAATCCCAAATAAATTGCTGTTTCACAATTATGTGTTGAATTAAAATTATCACCACTACGTTTTCTACTCTGAAATTTTCATTAGGAGTATAACAGTAATTAAGACTCATAACTGGATTGAAAGCCCATTCAGCCATTTATTAGCAGTGCTATTGTGGGAAAACTCTTTAGCTCCTTTAAACATCAGTTGCCTCAATTATAACATGAGAATATTAATAATGACTAGCTCATCGAGTGGTTGTGAGCTCATAAAATAGTATAAATGAAGTTATTACACGGAGTCTGGTACCTGGTACTTTGTCAATCAATATTAGTGGTAAGTGATAGTAAAGGTAGTGATGTAAGATGATCTTTGAAAGATAGGGTACTAAGTAAACGTAGGAAGTAATAATTTGTACCATTAAACTACCTGCCATTTTACAGAAAATGGAGTAGAAAAAATAAACTGAATTACAAGAGGTTAACTGAGGAGTCAAAAATAGAAAATGAGACTTAATTGCCAATCATTTCCTGTCATCCGGAGAATGAACCAACTTCAGGAGGAAGGTTGGCCTGGTGGGATCAACAGGGCTTATCTAAATGTCTTTAAGTGATTCTAGCCTCCAAAGGTGTCATCTCAGGCCAGGAAATGACAGGTCTGGCTGTCAGTACTATCTTTGAGGCTAATCTAGTTATACAGTTCCTTCTGCCATCTATCCCCGAAACACTAACGAGTTGCAACAGCAGCAGTGACAGCACTAAAATCTAAGCATGTGATTCTATGGAGTGGGTGGCTAATGAATTCCCCCATCAATACGCTGAGTTTCCATGCCTTCTGAATACAGCCAGGGATCTAAAATCCATCATCTATAGCTTCAGGGAGTCAATGAGTTATTTCTTACCCTGTTGCACTGAACAATACCCCAGGAGTAATGACTAGTAGCAGTGTAAGCGGTGGCTCAATGAGATAATTCACCCAACCGACAATGTTAAGGAAGGCTTGCCATTAAGTCTTATGAGCCCAACACTCAACTGATGGTGCCTAGAATTTGCCTTGCTTGTTGCATGTTAGATTTATATGTCTACAAAGCCTCTGCTGTTCTGAACTTATTCAGCTAGCTTTATAACTGCAGGAATCTAGAGTGTACGCCACCAAGGTGGCTTTAGATCAGTAACATCCTGACTCCTTAGAATTTTATATTACTTAAGTTGAAATCTTAGAGGCCTGATTAAAGTTTATTCATTGTTTAAATATACATACACAAAGAGTGCAATGTGCACCACCCGAAGGATGGACACGTTTGAAACTCGGACTTAGGGGGAAGGGAGGGCAAGGGCAACATACGTAACCTAAACATCTGTACTTCCATAATATGCTGAAATAAACAAACAAAAAAAACTACCGAAAAAAAAATAATGAAATACAGGATTTTATCCGAATTAAAATAAGTTAATTGGAGAAAAATCTAAAAGTTCCAAGAATATTTAAATCTATCCCGGACTGAAAGCTCACTATATGCCAGGAGTTGTATAAGATTTTCATATGTGTCACCTCATAATACATAGAAAATCTAACTCCTTGGTTTTTAATTATTGTGGTTTTTCGAGCCTGTTCACGCTAGGCATGTCAAGGCTGACCACAGTAACCCCAGTATGTAGCACTTTGTCTGGTACATAATAAGTATTCAATTTATATACAATGAATGATGCTTGTGAGCTAAATTCTCTTAATCCTAATTTTTCAAAATTCAGATTATGTATCCATTGAGGATTCTGAAACATAACTGTCATCAATGAACAGTGCAAGGGGCACTGGTATGAATAATAAATGAGAAAGGATGGTCATTTGGCCTTTGTTTCTCATAATTGCCTACCAGCTATAAAATATTTTCTACACACTGTCAACTTGATTTTTATGACTGTATATTGTACATTCCATCTGCACACTAAATTTATAATTCATTTTTACTTCATGTTTTGGGGAATCAAAATCTATGAAGTATGTTTATTTTTATTTATGCTTTTAGGCTTCCATCTCCCTTGATGCAGCAGCTACTCATCTCCACACAGTCCAGTTGTACCCACGTTAGGTACATTTTTGGTCTCTATTAATCCCCAGGTATAGAGCCAAGCCCTTTGTGTCTTTATCTGGTGCTCATGGTGGATCTAAAGCCAGTTTCATACTAGCCTTATCTTGAAGGGCTTTGCTTTCCTGTTGCTGCTGCTTGGTGGTGGTGGTCATGGTTGTTGTCATTTTCTTGTTGTTCTCTGTTTTCCTTTTCTTCTCTTTCTTCTCCTTCTCCTCCTCCTCCTCCTCCCTCTTCTTGTCCTTCTTATCCACCTTCTCCCCCTTCTTCGTTTTCAGGCAAAGTGGTATATTCCCATGTCCCATGGTGAATACAAATAAAGAAGAAACTTCAGGACAGGGGGGTTACCCTTTTGCTATTGAGCGTGGAGCCCTTTGGAACATTACACTAAAGGACAATAGAAGCCCGGTGCATTGCTTTGAAACATAGCACAAAGACAAAATGTAGTATCGTGAGACACCAAGGGAGCTGCAGGGCTTTACTCATCCCATTGGCCTAACCCAGGCCTCTCTCACAGGTAATTAGGTTCTTCGCTTTATGCTAAAGGACGCTCCAAATGTGTCAATTGTGGATCTTGTTAATTTATAAAATTTGCTTTTGATCAGATAAAATAGAACTGTATTTAACTTTTGCTAAAATAATCCCAGCAGACTTATAAAAATACTTACAACTTTACTTTGAATTGTCAAACATATTCTTCCTCTCACTAACGTATGCATGTGCATGTGTGAGTGTGTGTGTGTGTGTGTGTGTGCGTGTGTGTGTTCCTCTAATGTAGTCATCATCTACTGGATATTTCATCAAGAGAACTACCATGCTATATCTATGTAGTCCCTTGCTGATAACAAACAGCTTCTAAATACTTTATTTCATCTGATCTTTAGGAAGACCCTGCAGCATAATATTTTTATGTGCATTTAAAAGAAGAGGAGGCTGAAGCTCCAAGTGGTGGTGTTACTTGCTTGAGTCCAATATCTCACTCAGTCCTGACTAAAATGGAACTCAGATCCAAATCTTCAGTTTCAAATTAAGTGTATCTCCTACTATGGCATGCTGCCCTTCAAAACCATGTGTAGAATCAGAGTAAACAGATTTAGATGGAACTATCACAAAAATAATAGAGGCCTGAGGAAACACACCCCACCTTCCATGCACATAGCTGCTTCTGGTCCAGCTGACATAAGCAGTCACTTCATTTGATCCTCACTTCCACTCCCTTCTCCCACTTTCTCTCTAGCTCTGCTGGGATGGCACGGCTAAGCTGCAAGCTGCAGAGAGGATGCCCAGCATGTCCTCTCCATACATGCGGCTAATGATCTGGAAAAGCTCCTAAGCCCAGAAAACCCAAAGAGGCCTTTTTCACCAAGAACAAATAGCAATGAAAGGAAATACAGAGCCACCCTGCAGTGCACAGTACTCTATGGGAAACAAAATTGCATCTGTTGGAAACCTTTGTTTTTTTCTTGTTCTTTCCCTCTTTACTTGCGTTATCAGTCTCAGAAACACCAACGTTCCTCTGTACTTTACTGGAGATTCCCCCAAATACAGTTTCTGAATCAAATCTAGTTGTGCCACTGGCCAAATCCAGGGATAAATCTAAGCTAACAGCCACCTAACCTCACGGAGGACTAACCCAGCAGATGTTGATGGTTTACTGTAAATATCCTGCATAGAGACAGCCAAAATGAAGCAGCCGGGCTGGCAATTTATAGATGCAATAGATGCAAGGAACAGGCCATTTATCATAATTCAGATCTGCTCCCATTTATTCTCCAGGAGGTTCTTTGAATGCTATAAATTATGGAAAAGCTATACTATACAAACCAAACTTAATAAATACCCAATTTCCCCAAATATGACACAGAGAAAATATTACCAGTCTGTTTTTGGAGAGTCCAGTTTTTGAAAGGAGAACACTTTGCCATTATGAGTTGGGGGTCAGTCTAGGTAATGGTCCTTTATCTTCTCCTACTTTGTTTTATGGAAGTACCCACATTTTAAGTCAAGGAAGAAAATAGTTGGGGAAGGTTATAGATTCTTGTCAAACAAAACAGATGTCCTGACACATAAATTTTCACTGTTCCTGAAAGGCTCATAATTAAAAAATGAATCCGAGAGGATTTACTGTAAATTACACACAAGGAGAAAGAAATTAATAGGGTGTCTTTTTTCCACTCAGCATTTACTATATAAAGAGAGAAGCTAATTGTTGCCCAGTTTTCCTTGACCTTCTATTTTGTAGGTGGTGAAAGGACGTTGTCAAGAGTTTCATGATAGCAATAACAAGCACTTCATGTTAATTCTTTCTCTAGTCCTATTCAATTTTTTTCCTATTGTATAAACACAGGTGAGTGTAACATGACACAGTTCCATAAAGCCTAGCTGTGGGGTCAATAGGCAGATGTCACCTGCCAGTGATAGCAGCTTCCTGCCAAGTACTGAGCAGATTAACTCCTCAACAATAGATTTCAATGGAGGGGAACTTATAGTTGAAATAATAATTTTTAAAAGTCCTTCTACCATAAGACATCCTCCCTTCACAGAATCTCAATACATGAATAGATACTTCAACAACGTTTCTTTGACTTTTTCGAACACATTCATCCAAGTGATAATTGACACAGAAAATACTGCCTCATGGAAGTATGAACCAAAATTCAAGAAATGTCAGCTAATTTTGGACAAACAATTCCTAAATTATTTTAATCTCTTGGCTGGTTGTTTTTTTTTTAATGATGCACTTATTGTCAAAACCTATTTAACCCCCATGAGGCCCAGATGAGTGGGAAGACTTTAGGTTTAAAAGAAAGCAGCAAAAGAAAGAACAGAACAGCAGATCATCTAAGCATGTTGTGAAACAGGCAAACAACATGCTCAGTATCTACCCAACTCTGTCTTTGTGCCCCTCACTTTCCTTACCTCAATTATGCACCCTTGGGCACAGATCCCTTCATTTTATCCAAGCCTTCTCCACCCTTCCCTGCCATCCCACACAGATGAACCATACCCACTTACCCTCTTTCTCTCCAATTCTCCAATCAAAACCCAAATTCTGTCACAAGAGCTGACCTTAGCCTGGTGTGAGAAGGATCTCAATAACACTGACTACTTTAAACTAATTAGTAATTGATTCAAGGACTTGCAGGAGAGTATGAGTTTAAGAAGATACCTATTTTCCTAAGGAGGTTTTAATGTGTGGGGATTTCAGGATGACACAGGAAGAGAAATGGGCAAGTTTAAGATCTGAGGAGGGACAGCATGAAGCTTAGAGCAGTGTGATAAACGTGCAGCATAGGTCCACAGAATCCCACTTCTGCCATGTGGCAGATATGACTGAAGGAAGCCCAATCTCCCACGTACTGGGCATGCCCACTGCCCTGGCAGACTTTTCCAGGGTAAACCTTGAAGTGATCAAGTGAGAGGCACTTAGAGCTGGCAGGCAAGATGAAGCCTGTTTTCCCCTCCTGCTCTGGAGTCTGTTCTAGAGTTGGCACTCACCTCAGGCTCAGACTCCCTGGTGTTCTTGGAAGAGCATTTTTTCTTCCCTCAAATAAGCTAACTTGGGGTTAAAACAGAATTATTTCAATGACAGTGCTGATGCTCCTCAAAGCACTTCAGGAATATCAGGAATGGCATTCAGTACCAGTTTATAAAACACAAACGTTCTCTCTTTGTCTCTGCTCCTACCCTTCCCCCATGGACTGGATAATTTCAACTTTACACTTTGGTTTTGACCGGCTTTACTAGCTTGATTATCCCCATGTAACCCCTCTCTGAAGCATGTCTGCAGTCACTTCCTGCCTTGGAATTTATTCTGCTGCTATGGTCGGAATGTGTCTCCTAAAATTCAAATGCTGGAACTTTAACCCCCAATGCAACAGTGTTGGGAGGTGTGGCCTTCTGGGAGGCGTTTAGGTCTTGAGGACTGTGCCCTAACAAAAAGAGCACAAAACATTCTATGATAAAGACATCTGCACCCGAATGTTTATGGCAACACAATTCACTATTGCAAGGATGTGGAAACAACCCAAGTGTCCATCAATCTGTGAGTAGATTATTAAAATTTGGTATATGTATACAATGGAATATTACTCAATCATAAGAAACAACAGTAATCTAGAACCTCTTATACTTTCCTGGATTAAACTTAAGCCCATTATCCAAAGTGAGGCACCACGAGAATGGAAGAATGGGCTCCACTTGTACTCACCATCAAATTGGTACTAACTGATCAACACTAGGGTGATCACATGGCAGCAATACTGTCCAGGGATTAGGGGGATTTGGGAGTAGGAATAAATTCACAACTAAAGGACATTGGGAGCATTGCAGGGGGGAAGGGCATGCTTTTAACCCACACTTCGGTGAGGCAAAGACATAAAGTGTAACCATAATGTTTGTACCCTCATAATACCCTGAAATAAAAAAAAAAAAAGAAATATAGAGCCACTATATTTCTGTTTAACCTTTCTGCTAAGTGATAGCTTTGTCTTAGAACTTAGAAATTTGTCTTAGAAAGATTTTGTAACTGTTTGCTCATGTAGGTAGGGTTAATTAAGGGATCTCTAGAAGCTTTTCTGGATACTTTTAACCTAAAATGAACTACCTGTTATTATGTAAATCTGTTACCCCTGGCAACCGATCACTGTACCAATAAATACCGATGTGAAACTTTACCCGGGGACTCACAGCTCATGGGAATGCTCGAGGTCTCCCAATCCCCCAAATTTTATAAAATCTATACTTTATAAAACTGTAAAAAAAGGGGGGGTGCTTGGAGGAGGTGGTTCACTCCCTTCTGCCCTTCTGCTATGTGAAGATGTGGAGTTCCTCCCCTCCTGAAGACGTAGCATTTATCGTAGCAGTAGAGACAGGGCCCTCACCAGACACGAAACCTGTCCACACCTTGATCTTTGACTTTCCAGCCTCCAGAACTGTGACAAATAAACTTATGCTCTTTATAAATTACTCACTGTCAGGGATTCTGTTCTAACAACTGAAAACAAAGTCAGACATCGCCTTTTCATGTCTGCCATCACTTTTCTTTTTTTCCCCAGTGAGTTTATCTTCTCCTAGGCAAACTGCAAGGTGAAATGAAATCTTTTGCCTCCTGCTCAATTCCTTCTACTTTCACTAATTGTGACTGAGCTCTTTTCTTTTTCAATAATTTTCTTTAATACAAGGAAACAAACCACTCAACAAACAAAAACACCTTTTACAGGTTATAAAACTCTTATAAAAGTATTTTAATAGGTATGTATGGCTTCATTTTCCTGATACACCTACTTAAATGTCCAAAACACGAGGCTGGTTTTGTAATCAAACCTTTCAGTCTTCTCCTTGGATTCCTTTATTCCGAGTGTGGTAAGGAACCTGCTCTCTTCAGTGTAGAGAAAGAAATAATCCACTAGGAAATAAAAATCATTTCAAATGACTAGATAAGAAGGGGCTCTATGCTCAAGAACACCATGAACATGTCAGTTTCGCTACAGAACCATGTGGATTTTCCACATTATTGGGCCCCTTTTTTCTGAAAAAATCAGGTGATATCATTTCCTAATTCAAGCTTTAAAGAAAAATCTATTGGGATTTCATAGAATGTTTAAGCAATTGGCAGCATCACTGGAATAGATCTAGTACCTCAGTGGGGCTCTATATTTTATATTTATATTACAATATAAAATTTTTGATATTTTTGTTTATATAAAGAAATAAATTTAATACTATGTCAAATTTAATGTGCATGCTTGTACAGAGTATGCACAAATGAACACAAGCAAATCCACATTACTTGAATCCAAACTATGTTTAGAGACATTCTCTTTTCAAAGACACCAAAGAAATGACAGAACTTTAAAACGCCATAATATACTGGAATGTTCTGGTTCCTCCAAGAAGTTCCCAGTACCTGTATATTAATGTTATAAAAACACTGCCAATTTCAAGTAAACAGAAAATAAGTAAAGCTTTCCCTTAAAAGTGGAGATGCTCTACAAATCACAAATGGAGAGAGAAATGGATAAACTAGTAACACATTATCTCACTCAAAACGATGCTCATGGCTGTGCCAAATCATATTTTTCTTAGCAAGTCACACTGAACAAAAAAAGAAGATAAATCACTGTGCAAATGCAAGTGAGCTGGTAATAATAGCCTACTTATAGCTGCCATGAAATAGTCATTAAGTTATACGCAGCATAAATCTCACAGTTTTGTAAATTATGGTGGTTCTTAGAGGCCAAATAAAGACAAAGTGTACTAACTATGGCTGCCTTTTTCTCTTTGTTCCTTGGCATGGCTTTTTAAAATGTTTTCGCTCAGACTCATCACACCAGATGGTTCCTGAAGCATCTCAGGAAAAATGAAAAGTTCAGAACTCTGTTCAAGACCTCTGTTCTACATTTTGAAGATAAGTATTTTTAATCAGTCCTTCTCTGGGATCCTAAGCAGAGTCTTGCCCTGATTTGGCTCATACTGGGGCCAGACAGGCTTCCAGTGCAAGCCTGGTCCTTAAGCTGCTCCATTTCCAAGGCATGCTGGCCTAGCAGGTGCTGGAGGCGGGCAGGGATGCGGGAGCCGAGCTTGCTGCTTGTGACTCCCGCCAGCCTCCTCCAAGTCCAGAGACCAGCAATGAAATTATACCCTCTGCTTCTCTCTGCAGACCTGCACGTTAGCAACACTCAGATTCAAAGATTACCAGTCAGTGCTCCTTTTCCTCCTTTTTTTGGAGGCTGGTAGTAGTAATCCCCAGTTGATCTTTTTCTTAACTGCTTTTTCCCCCTGCTATTTTAACCGAATTCTTATTGCTCCAAATTAAATCCATTCTTTCTAGCCTTGTCATTGCTAACTAATGAGAACAATTCCTCTCTTTGCTCTTGGTGGCTGCACTTTGGGTACTTATGGATGACAATCATATCTTTCTTTAGCCTACTTTCTTAACTGCAGACTGCACAGGTGATAAAATGGGCTAATTGTTGCTATAAAAATATTTTCTATCCTCATAACGAAGTAATTTTTTCTTCCAAATCATTTTAATTTCTTAGACTTGCACTGTGTTCTTATGATCTACAGGGACTGGGGATATAGTTGCTATTGGGTTCACATGTACAAGGCCTAAAGCAGAATGCTGAACATAAAATACGCATCAATTACTCGATTCTTGGTCATTGTGTTGTTTCCTGTTTGCCCCACCCATTCTGACACTCTGACCTCAGTTTTTATCACATGTTCTTTACATCTCTACAACCATGTTTTCAGCCTAAGACAGGGGTCACCAAAGTGCAGCCTGCAGCCTCTTTTTCCACATAAATTTTTACTGGAATACAGTCACATGCATTTAAAAATATATATTATCTATGGGTACTTGCCCATTACAAAAGCAGAAATGAGTATCTCTGACAGAGACTATATCACCAGCAAAGTCCAAAATATTTATTATTTGTCCCTTTACAGAAAATTTGCCAAATACCAGCCTAGGAGATGCTTTACATTCCACTTGGCTTTGCCACTTGTGCCAGGTAAGATCCACACCAGGTAATTCAGACCCAAGCGATCTGCTAAATGTTTTGCTATTGACCAAGTCACGCAGTTGGGAAGGGAGTCTGGAAGGAGAGAATTTCTTTTTCTCTTTATATATATGAGGCAGAAGACAGAGCTTTTAATCCCCCCTCTCCTCCTGCAAGGCACTCTATGAACATGATGGCTCACATCTGAAAGCAATTTTTATAAGCATGTGCACCCTTGTCATGCCTATCTAGAATATTCTGCCGCATTTATCTGACTCACCAACTCAGACCACCAGGAAGACAAGAGAATACAGGCCAAGGCCCAGTACTCACTATGTGAAGCTGGAGGAAGTCACCAAGTCCCGGAGCGCTGTCAATGCGTACCAAGATGCCATCCTTCACAGTGGTGCTGAAGCCCACAGCAAGGCGGTCAGAGCGCGTGCTGGGCCTGTCATTGGCTGGCCAGGTGTAGAGGATGAGGCCACCACTTTTCCCAAAGATGTACGTAGCACCAGCTGCAAAAGCAAGGAGAGAGGAAGGCATCAGGGCACTGTATTGTATACAGCCAGCAGTAGGCACACTGTTGAGACTCTGTACAGAACAGCTGCAGAGAGTAAACGTCCGCCATGTGACAGTAGTTGGTTACTGAAAGGGATGGCATCTGGCATCCATAGCCTCAGAAGGCAGCTATCACTCCTTATCAAAGAAACAGGCAAAATGAATGAAGGACAAAGTAAATATTAGTGAGAGTTGTTCTTCTTCTGTTCCTGCTGTAATGGTAGAGGGCAAACAGCATGCTGTGTTTGAGAGCTTCGGTACGTTGCGACAAACAACTTTTTGGTCTTCCTTAACAGCAGGATTAATTTTCCATCTCAGCTAGGACAGGCACAAGACAGAGAACTAGTTCTCCACCTCTCAGCTATCAGAATATTCTGGTCACTGGAGCCAAGAGCAGTGTCAGGGATGCCCCATAAAATGAAGGAAACAAGGAAGTCCAAAGACATCGTTTCTCTGATGCCTGTACCTCCTCCCACCCTCATGGAAAAGAGAGCAGTGACCTGAGAAAACCCAGTTATGTAACTAAAAGCATTTGCCTATTTTACTATTGTGTTGCTATAAATACGGTGACAAAAATTATTCCCAGAAGTCTTTAAAAATGAGCTTTTTTCCCCTGCCCTAGTGGTGGTATTTATCTGGCATTAAATAAGTTCCCATTTCCTTTTCCAGACTAAATCTTAAGAAGAAGATATAGGAGACACAGAAATAAATCCCAGGATAATGAATTTCGAACATGAAACATGACAAGTGGTATCATCAGTTATGACTAGTGAGTTTATCAGTATGTCTACTATTTACTTGTGCTTTTTCTATTATCAGTATGAACTCAGGGTTACTACAAATATGTTCATTTAAAACCACTTAAAAAGAAAATGGGAAGAAAAATAAAGAAAATATTTTGCATTTCAGAAATTTTAAACAGTATATTTTAGGAAACAAGTTTTTAGATCTGAATTGGGGAAAATTACGTAGATGCGGTAGCTAGAATAAACTACACCATTGCAGCCTCTATGGTTTAATGCATGTTACTCATAGCGAATGCTTCCATATGTTATTCATCTCAAAAGTCAGAGAACATTTGGCATCAGATTTTCTTGTGTGTTTTCCAGTGAACATATTCCAGCCCTTGAAACCATTTAAAAGCAACATTGGACAACCATTCAGATATCCTTAGCATTGACTAAAAATCTCAAGCACAGGTCCACATGTATTCTCAGAGCTAGTTTATAGAGAATATTGGGTGGAATTATGTTGAACGAAGAAGAAATGAGTTATTCATCTTGCTTAGAAATAATAAAGTAAACTCCTGGAAGGCTAGAATTAGGAGTATATGTCATATGTCATCCTTTCTAAAGCACTAAGCCACATTAAATTCTGTGGCATATAGAATCTAATTTGTCCTCTTTGAAAGGTCACTATGCTGGTTGTTCCAATTTGTTCAGTTTGTATATTGCATGTAGCATAACATTATTTTTCTTTTATGAATTTCTCAATCCTTAGGGGAACCTCTCAGGAAAGTCCTTTACACTTATCAGGAGAATTTGGGATTGTGGGATGCAAAGTTTATGATTTATTCTATGTGCAAAACAATGTTTACTCCTCACTATCCTCAAACACCCTCAAAGCTTCTTAAAATTAGAAATGTGGATCTAATGATTTACCCTTGATATCTCTCCATCTGTGAGGAATTCAAATAATTCCTCCACAGATGATTACAAATGTCATCACCACTCCCTTTATTGTTTATTTGGAAATCTGAAGGTTACTCCGTGATTAATGTATAAAATCACCAAAAACGCAAACCAGCCTGTGTGTGACATTTTGTGGCATGTTATGAAATCTTACACCATTCTATCCTAAATAGATAATGGATTCTTCACAGAGACAAATTCGTATCTATCAGGAAATAATTTTGTCACTACAAAAATAACAAGTCAAAAGTCGGCTGCAACACATGCATGGTGATTTACAGTCTGCAAAATATTTTCAAACTCAGCTCAATCTTCACAATGTGTACGGGGCATTTTATTTGTTGACACTATTTTACAGATCCGGAGACAGAGGCTCAAATATCTGAATTGTCACCACCTACAGGTCTCTGGCCTGAGCCTTCTACCTCCCAAAGCTGTTTTTCACCACATACGAGTGTAATTGCACCGTAAACTATACTGTTAAACTCTACCAATAGGACAGACTCGTCTGTTCTTAGTTCTTTTCACATCTTCTCATAACATCAAAGCAGATTGTAAACAAAGCCATAGCCCCAAATCTGGCATGTTTTCAAAAGCCTGTCTGGCCATCTCACCATTCAAATAATTTTATAAATTACCTCCTCTACTTGTAGCTGTCACTCACTGCCCTGCCCAGTAATTTTCAGTGCTCCAATACAAAGCGGAAGATTATTTTACAAGAAAAATATACAACTTCTTATATACAGTAGTTAGGAGGTCACCGTGGCTGTAATTAAACAAAGAACAAAATCTTATTGTGACAAGATGGAGGAAATAGATACAACATGCACTTTTAAAATTATTCTTATTGCTTCCGTCGTTCTGAATTTACAATGCCATTATGTGATATAATTCTAACTTTTTAGGAGAAAAGGGCTTAAAAGATACAAAGTGCCTAGCATATTGCTTATTCTTCTATACAGAAGAAAAATATTAAAATATGTGTTATTGGTAAAGAATTTTCTGGCAAGAATAAAGACCCTAAATGCTCCCATAGTCCAATGCTATGGTGTTTTAGAGGAAGTTGATTAATAATTATAAGTTTCTACTCTCATAATGCTATTTTTTTCTCTTTACTTTTCATGCTTTGCCATCTTACATGGTTTTTAAAGGTAACTACACATTTTCTGTTAACTTTAATATAAAATGCCTAGAGTCCTAAGGGGAACATGGGATTTCTTTTTTTTTGCTTTATATTTTCAAATAAAAAAGTTAATGTTGTTATTTTAAATGTAGATTATAAATCAACTTCCTCGGAACATCCTAGGAACTATAAGGACCCTCTTTTATTTCATATCTGAGCCATGTCATAACACCATACATGCTTTTTCCCCTGATTGTTGGTTTTTCATTGTGTTCAGTATGCTGGTGCTAAGATCATATCATTTATATTAATAATCGGAACTATATAAATTTCTTCCTTGCTAGCAAAAACTGATCAATTCCACTGAAGAAAAAAATTCAATAATATCATACTGGTCATTTAACATATGGGATTTGCAAGTTAGCATGCAGCTAAGGTTGCTTTGCTGAGTTCCAGCCAACACAGTATTTCAGGAATGAAATCTCCAGACAGTCACCACTCACAGAGTTTAAGTAGATACACCCCAACTTCAAACAGTCAACAAGTATGATCTTTTTAAAACTCACAACTCACAAATAATGGGTTTGGCTTATTGTTTTCATAAGAATAAGCTATTTACTGTGATGGAACTGATGGTGATAATAGCAGAGCTGGATCTAAGGGTACAAACAGGTGAATTTGGATTTGTGTTCTGTGTGTGTGTGTGTGTGTGTGTGTGTGTGTGTGTGTTGGGGGGAGTAGGTTGGCAAGATTCAAAACGATCAAATAGCTTCAATACAGTCATAAAGGAGTCCTGGGGAGTAGCTTAATGTACTTACACAATAAGGTGATTAAGGAGATGATCTATGATTTCTCTAAGAGAAAGAATGAAGGATAGAAATTTCTCTAGTTCACATATTTCTCCAAGGTTCTTAAATTTTTGGTG
>CAUYSK010031992.1:0-22929 GCA_963575035.1 Avahi laniger
GGGGTCCTGGTCCATAGGGAGGCCACTGCGTTGGTGCTCTGGGACTTGGACCCTAGCTCGAGCTAGCAAATAAACTCCTTTGCCATTTGCATCCTCGGTGGCTCTGCCTCTCTGTTCCTGGGGCCGAGGGGAACTGGATCTAACAAACATGAAAAGCCACATTAATATGCTGATGTAAAGGATTAAAATTAACAGCAATCTGGAGTAAAACATGAAAATAGAAGAGATTTACTTTCTAATGTTTCTAATTTAGTTTTTCCTTGATATTTCTCCTCCAACTCTCTGCTTTCTTCTACTACAAGAGAGAGAAAAAAAACTGCTAAGTTATACTCACATGTAAATGACTGACGATGTTTAATGTATTATATCTCCCACGGGACTTCATATTTGGATAGAGTCCAAGAAGATGAGTCAAATGGAAAAAGACACTAAGCATAAAACTGAAAAGACAGTGAACTGATAGGAAAAATTATTTCTTTGGCCCTAAAATCACCCCACACTTCTTTCTTTAGTCAATCAGTTTAATTATTCCAGCTCTCTTCTCACTCTCTCATTCAACTTACCTGCAAGATACCACTTCACCCAGCAGAGATACCTGAACTCTTTCCATAGGAAAATGAAAGCTGCACAGAATGAAACAAAGAGAACAGTGAGAAAAGAATTATGACCAAGAAACTAAAACTTGAATAGGTTGCTAAATAACACGGAAAGAGAAAACTTTATATCGATACATACCTGAAGACGTAATTGGGCAGGAAGGATGACGCCTTCCTCTTGTTGGACTGCACAGGGTCACTTGTTGAGCCGCGGTGGTAGAATATTTTGTTCATAATGAGACCTTATTGGGTTTGGTTGTTGTAAGCTTTTCAGCTTCTAATTATGGTGTTTAGAAGACAATGGAGACAGTTTAAAATAATAAGGATGCTGCTAAAACCAGTAAGATTGCTTCGGTGTTACAAAGACAAATGTTGGCTCTTTGTGTATAGTATACATTTAACCTGTCAGCAAACACAGAGCATTTTACAGGTAAAATGTAAAGGGATGCATTTAGGAGCCATCACATGAATGATGAGGTTTTTATAATAGTTTTGCTTTCAAAACGAGCTGCTTAGGTTATAATACTAGCTTAATATAAATTAGAGTTTATCCTTTTGAAACCACTTGCAATTTGCTTCTGTTAGGCCGCGGGTCATTATGATGCAAAGTTAAAGGTTTCTGGAACATAATGTGATTCGGGCCTGCATTCTTGTTGCCATGTCCAATTCAGCTGAAAATGAGAATTATAGTGAGAGCATTTCCTGGTCTTTGACCCTTCCTGGAAGCTTTTTAAAAGCAGAGTTTATGCAGAAGACTAACCTCCTTCTCAGGCATTCAGGTCTGACTAATATTAGCTGTGTTAATACTCTTAAGTAAATCAAAAACTGTTAAAAAATACCCCATTCCAAGTTTAAAAACAGTGAGCACTTACCTTTCGATTTCCTTCCTTCATATACAGAAAGATTTTCTTGTGAAATGAATATTTAAATTTTAGAAAGGATCTCTGTTTTCACTCACTTTCACAAATATAGTCAGGCAATACAATGGACAGTTGTTTAAAAATCTCTTGTCAGCAACTGACTGAGGAAAGATAATAAAAATATTAAGAAAATAACACAAAAGTACATTTAATATGCCAAGCTCTGTGGTAAGCTCTTCAACATTAACTTCCTTGCATAATAACTCTACTACTAGGACCCTTTACAGATGAGGAAACCAAGGAGCAGAGAGGTTAAGTAACTTACCCAAGGTCACACAGCTAAAGACTGGCAAAGGAAAGAATCCTGGGTCCAGAGCCCACACTTTTAACCCCTACCTCTCAGGATGGGAGATGATCTGAGAGGAGCAGAACAGACCTGGAATCTTGGGGGTTGGTTTGACACATAAAAGACACTTCTAAAACAAACACCTTGACATGTGAGCTTTTGGAAAAAAATACAAATGACCAAGTCAAGAGGCAAATGAAAAGTTTAAGCCCCCCTCACCCATTTTTAAAGGTCGTTTAAAGTCAAGCTCAGAATACATGAGATGTAATTAAAACACACCTGTATATTGTACCCTGGGTCAGACTAGGGCCTTTTATAAGATTATAATATGACATAGGGGCCCAGGTGTGTGAGTGCCAGTGCTTAGTAAAGAAAGTGAGGAACAGTAAGGGGGCCACAGGGCACTAAGTTCACCTGCTCTTTCCACACTTTTCCAATCTGAGTGCACACCCTGGGGACACGGCTCTTGTAGGAGGTGGTACATACGTTGGATAAACTCATCCCAAAATGAATGAATTAGAATAGACTTAACTGTGTTCCAAAATATTGTCCAAAAAAAAAGAAGGAAAAAAAGAAAGAAAGATAGATAGGAAAAAGAAAAATGGAAAATAGCAAAAGAAAAGATCAAGTCACAGTACAGTACCTATGAACCTTTGGTTCCCCAAACACCTGTCCTGGGGCTATGCAAAGAAACTAATTGGTGTGAGCAGCACTTGCCAATCAGTCAGAGAGGATTTACAGGGTGAGGTGGAAGTCCCCCGGGGCCTTGGAAGCTCCAGAACTTCAGGGCAATGAATAGATTCCCCAGAGGCTTTTCATTGAGTGTAAAGAAGAACATTTTCGGCTCTGGCTAGTGCTGGGCTGAACCAAGGGACTGAGGGTCCCTGGGGATACGAGAGAGTATTATCAGTCCGGTGAAAGGAACTGAGAACATTCCAACAGTCCATTGGAATTGTTGGATGTCCCAGTTTCCCCAGTGTCTGCAGGGTTATTCCCTTGAGAAAAACTTGCCCTCTGCAAACAAGATGATCAGACTATCAGCTCCCAAGAAATTCTGCTTTGTACCGGGTGTGATCACTAGGAGAAGTGGGTGTCTGGAATAGAGGATCCATAAGGCATTCCTTTTGTGCTGCTCTACAGGGAAACAAAACTGAGGGCAAGGAGTTCTCAAGTGCCAAAGTACTGATGTCTCCAGAAACCTGTGTGTTTCCTGCTCCTTTCCTCACTGCTGCGATGAGAGCATTGTAAATAGGAGGTGGTGGGACTCAGGAAAGCAAGTTTTGGGGAGGAGGGAAGGTAAACAACCAAGGAAATTGCAATGGATGGTGAAAGGTGAAATCATAAAGAGGAACAGTCTTGGGCAAACATTTTTAGGAATAGTTATGTATGGATACCTTTGAAGCCTCCACTTACTGCACTTACAAGAGCGCTAGACCAGGAGTCAAAGAGCTTAGATTCTGCCTCAGGTCCAGTACCTTCCTGACGTGTGACCCTGAGAAAACGCTACACTTTCTTGAGCCTGTTTGCTGTAAGCACCATAAATAGGCACATGTAGCAGTATTTTAAAACAATGACATTTTATGAACATAAGTCTTAGGTCCAGTTCAGGGAAAGACTTTGAGATGGAAGTTTACCATCAGAAAGTTTATGGAAAAACCTCTCGGGATAAATACCTTGTGGGAGGGAAGATAACAGGATTGCTCAGAGGGAGGCGTTGAACTGCAATGCAGGAATAAGACAGACTTCTGCCAGTCCTGCAGGGAGCAGAGAGCTTGGGAGCTGGGTGCCCCTTCATGTAGCCCCACCTTGAGGCAAGGGGGCTGAGTCCCATGGGAAGGAGGCAGGAAAGAGCAGGTGTCTGGGGACATAAAGATTGTACCATGTTGATGAGATCAGCCCTAACTCTTTCCCTTTCATGGGTGGGGCCAACCTAACCTCTCCCCATGGCTTCCCAAGCACTTCCAGCCAAAATTCAAGTCCAAACTTGGTTCTGCCTTCCACTGCATCACTTCCTCTCCTGTACCACGCCCTTAGACCTTATCTCCCCAGAGAAACAAAGGCCTTCCTCACCCCTCTTACATACCCTGAGGTGGAGGAATAGGAGAGAAAGAAACAGAAACCACACTCCTTCCTCATCATAAAAATAGCCACCTCCAAGTTAAGCATAGAGCAGTTTTTGTACTCCTCAAATCAACCAAATTTTGGAGGCAGGCTGCTCCCAAGGAGGAGGCTTAACCTTAACAGAGGTCATTCTGTTAAAGGGAGGGGGACACAAATTCCTAGAGAGGTAGTCAGCTGAGAGCCGTGGGCAGGCAGTACATGCAGCAGCTAGGGAAATGCATGTCTGGGTCTTGAGCAAGGCAAGAGCTCTGGGCAGAGCACTACAGTATCCGCTACAGAAAGGAATTATGATTACCACCGCTAATAAACGTTTTATATGGGGGAGGATGAAAGCATTACAGCTACCTAGTGTCCACCAGAGGAACCAGGCTTGCAAATCCCAGGTCTTGCACATGATTGTTGCTCTGGGAGCAATCAAATACTAGTTCCCTTCTTCCAGTATCACCAAAATCTGCTTCACTGGGAGTTATGTGACCTAACAACAAGAGTCTCATTGTTATATATTTTTTTTCTGGAGACAGAGTCTCACTCTGTTGCCCGGGCTAGAGTGCCATGGCATCAGCCTAGCTCACAGCAAACTCAAACTCCTGGGCTCAAGTGATCCTCCTGCCTCAGGCCTTCTGAGTAGCTGAGACTACAGGCATGAGCCACCATGCCGAGCTTATTTTTTTCTCTATATATTTTTAGTTGTCCAGCTAATTTCTTTCTATCTTTAGTAGAGAAGGGGGTCTCGCTCTTGCTCAGGCTGGTCTCGAACTCCTGACCTCGAGCGATCCTCCCTCCTCGGCTTCCCAGAGTGCTAGGATTACAGGCGGATACATTCTTTTCAGAAAGTCTCATAAGTAGTACACTTCCCACACTACATCTAAGAAAAATATCTACTAAAAACATCTACTTGGGACAAATAGCTTTTTTTTTTTTTTCAAATTTAAGACTAAATTGCTACAAATATTTGTCCATGAGAAGAATGACAGCTAAAGGAAAGATTAAAGATTATTCAAAGTTAATGTGATTGGAAGAGTCAGGGTAAGAATTTCAGAAGCTGGAAATTTTGATGTTGTCCTTAGCAGTCATTTTGCTTAAGAAAAAAAATCTAAAAACAAACCAAATTTCCAGCGATCTTTAAGAAATACAGTTTTTAATTTCTAAGAGTTAAAAAGCATTGGAAATAAATGTGTCATTTTCGTCTCTTCAAATTTATAGCACTCTTTGAGTCCGTGGACCTTCTTGCCCTGAACTTCTGGGCAAAATGACTGTACTAGAAATTCTTATTATCTTGGAAAGGAATTTCTAAAAATACTGGTCCAAGCATTTCAACAATGCCACGCTAAGTATCTTAAAATTGAACTTGGACTACTGGCCAGAGCATGCATCTTCCAAGTTCTCAAGCAGAAACTCACTGCACATGAACTCGATTCAGATAGAGAGCAGGGTATGGGGAGGAGAATTAAGTAGAAGGGATAAAGCAGAGACCAGATGTGGGGAATTAGGAAATAGGATTTGTGGGAATATCCTCCGAGGGATGGGGAAAGAGGAATGGGCACAGCTCAGAACAAGCAAGGATCTGAGATGATCTTAAGAGCAGGTCCCTGAGAAGCTCAATTGTCCCATTTTACCCAGCAGGTCTCCTCCGCTCCATCCAGGTTAGACTGAGAGAGGTGCTCCGAGCACAGGCGAGTATAGATATAGCCCACTTCCGTTCCTCTGGAAACCCCATGTGCAAGCTGTTGCTAGGCCACCAGCAATTCCCCTCTGAAGCCAGCACTGCCACTCCTGGATTGCGTAAAAATCAAACCAGAAGTCTGAGAAATGAGAAAATTGAAATGGAAATGTTACGGAGATACAGCCAGGTGTCTTGGTCTCCTGGTGACATCCAGGCGCTCTTCCAGACCCCAACAGGAGGCAGCACCGTCGGTGTAGTGAGAAACGGGAGCGAGTCCTGCGGGACTGGCTGGATCCGCTGGTCACCACAGCAGGCTCTTTCCAGTGACAGCGATGGACATTGGAAAATTGTCCGGTGCCTGCTTTACGACATCTTCATTTCTGATGGGGCCTGGTAATCTGTGAGAAATGAACTTCAATTGCTTTTTCTGCGAGCTCTAAAAAGTTACTCTTACATCTCTGAGGGCGCCGGCAAAGCACATGTCAAGGACCCGTAGGTCAGTGGGACCGAAATAGCAGCTATGAAATGAACACTCGATACTGTATATAAATTGAATGATCAGCTGGGTGATTTTAGAACTACCTGGGTGGAATTTATGTGTCTCCGGGATGAGATGATGGTTCTAGGCCAGTGGGAGCACCTCTGACAGGCCGCATGGCAATCGGCCCGGGCGGGAGGAGAGCTGGGCGGGCGGAGCAGGGCGAGTGGCTTGACCTCGACCTTGCTCTGTTTCACCCCTCTCCTCTGACTCGTCCTTCAGCCCGATGCTGACACTCCGCAGAGCGGCGGCCTCCTTGCTGTGTGCGAGCTCGGGAGATGGCTCAGCGTTTGCCGTGCGTGACAGTCAAGTGCTCCTTGACATCCGGGTCCCTGGCAGACTGCGGGATGCTGAGAGCGAGCTTGCCAATTCACGGCTTTCACTTGGAAAAGCAGATTTATCACAGATTGGTGATCAAAAAAATGGCAATTATTCACACACTCAGCTTTGATCTTTTAATTTACATCCTGGATTTTCAGAGAGAGAAGTGGAGACAAAGAGCCCACAGACATGGGGAAACACACGCAGTGGGAAAGACTGAGATGGAGATAAAACGGAAATATTCGCAGGGGGAGAGAGAGGGGAGAGAGAGAAATGGAGACACACAGAGAAAGGGAGAGCGGGCCTGAGAGCTGGGGAGGCAGCAGGGGATGCGGAGAGACATCAGAAAGGGAGAAGGAGGGAGAACCTAGCAAAGGAGAAAGAAGAGGCAGAGAGAGACAAAGAGGAGCTGAAGAAGGGCATATTCATGCTGCTTTTCAAAATGCCGACTTTCCCATTAAAACACTCATGATGTCCTTTCTTTCCTAGTCATCCTTTCTTTTTCTTTCGTAATCAGTGTTAGTTTGTCTCTTGGTGAGGATAACAATTCTCTTCTTCGCTTCTAAGTTACAATAACCACTTATGACAACAAACATAACTGGAATTACATTAAGATTCCCTTTTTTTTTAAAGGTATCATTGGGAGAAAATGGAAAGAGAAAAGAAGGCAAGGAGGAGGGAAGGAAATCTCAGTGGCCACCCAGTACTCAGGAAGCTGGGACCCTGGACTCATCTGATCCCTCCCCGAAAGTTTAGTTGTTTGTAAACAATCTTGGCGTTCAGATTTAGTTGCTGAAGACAGCTTCACTTGTAACACCTACTGGATCACAAGTGAAAATGGGGGCAAAAGGCTAATTACGGAGGAGGGGTATGGAGATTTAGAGTTGTTTCCAGAACACGGGGTGGGAGAGAACTTTTATTGAGCATCTTCTATTTTTCTGTGTCAGTCCTGTGTGTTCTACAAACATAGTGTCACCTTCATCCCCACATCAACCGTGTGTTCCTGGTATCTCATTTTACAAAGGGCATCTCGTTTTAGCTAATTGAAAAAGGTTAAGACAGATGCATATCCTGATCTGGTGCGTTCTTTGCCCTACCATGTAGTGTGAGCTCCATGCTCACTTACCAAGTAACTTGAGTAGAATATACGAACAAAGCATTATATAGCCTCAGTTAATTCCATTTGTCAGAGCAGAAATTATTGAAATACATTAATAATTTTTAATTTCCCAGTACAGATAAAATTTCCCAGGGAGAAAAAGACACATGACGTTTAAAAGAGGTCTACTGTATTTTGGTAGGTAGAGATTCTCAGGTATAGCTCAATAGATAACCAGAAATGGACTCCAAAGGCTAAATTTCACCAAAGCCTGCAGGAACATTGGCACTGCCTCATTTGCACATGCAAACTGGTACTCATGCTCCCGATTACTTGATTTGTATTGAACCAAAGATGTTTCCTTGCGCTGTCCTACCAGATGCAGGCAAAAGTTGGAGAACTTGAGGAATCACACTGGCATACTCTGAGCTCAAAGTTGAGCTTTTCTATTTTACACAAGTAATATGTATTCAAGCCTTCCTGATATTTAGATACATTCCCTGGGTTGTATTTTTCCTCCAGGGAGGAACACTTATCAAGATAGTGGGCTTCATGGGTAGGTTGCTATGATTCATTTAGGTAAAATTTGCATTAGAGAAAAAATGTGTTCGCTTATTAATTATTCATGTCCTTGCTTCACATTTCCTTAGTCGTAGCATCCAATACTAAACAGCAACTCTCAGGTTGCCTTTTTTCCTGTTGGATACTCACTTAAAAATATTTATTTGAATTCCATAATTGGGAAAAATAAGATGTTTTTTAAACAAGGGGCTGTGGCAATAAGGAAATACTGAACAGTTGAACCCTGAGGTAATTCTTCTAATTGCCATATAAGTGTAATTGATGTGTAGGTAAGAAAACACAAGCAGATATGAGTTATAAATACGTCACATTGAGGATAACATTTAAAAAAAAAAGGTTTTTCTCTAGAGGGCAAAGCCATATTTAAGCCTAGAATAATGATGTCAAACGATCGCCCTGTGTCTACTTGACGTCCTGTGTGCCAACTGAGAGGGGCCATAACATGTCATTTTTTCACACTTTCATCCACCTCTGATTCCAACTCAGAAACCTGCCCTGGGGATGCCACTGTGTTCCTCTGTGCACTTCCAGGACAGTGGCCCCACAGTTGCAAACAAGAAAGAGGAGAAAAAAATCGTTGCCTGTAAAAGCAGAATAAGATCCTTAATTTCTACAAACGCAGTAATGCAGGAAAGAGGGAAGTGGCTCAGCCCACATCCCAGGAGAGGCCGGCATCGGAGGATTTTCTCTGATGAGCGAGGCAGAGCCGATGGCACTCAGCCGGGCTTTTCACCCCCTGGAAGTAATGAACACACAACACGGGCGAATCTCAGCGCTGTACATACCTTTCTCGCAGCAATTTTAACTTTTCCCATGTCCATTAGGCCTTACAGCCTAATCTCACTCTGCCAATTGCTCCCATGGTGAGATCATTAAGTAAATTATTTTAAGATCAAACACCCTGCAGGGACAATGGCGTCCCATGTAAGGTAAATGCTTCAAAGGCCCCCCTTTGAAATTACAGCTCTCCGGAGTTATTCATCACCCCTCGGTAGGGCTTGCCCCGCCATTACTTGGCTTTCTGCCGCAGGCGAAGGTAGCACTGCTAATTGGCCTCTGTAACAAAACTGACCTGTGGACAGGATAAAACTTGTTTGGAGCTTAGAGACAAAAATTATTCAAGGTTAAAAACACATGAATGCCCCAGCTACGTCACCAGAAAAGAGGAGTGAATGAATGTCTTCCCCTGCGGTTCTTAATGTGAAAGAATGCGCTCCCGGCGCGCCGGGGTCAAACAAAAGCTCCTCCAGGTAGCAGGGCCGGCTCGGGAGGCTTCCCCGGCCGGTGGTTAACCCCGCTCGCCACTCGCCTCTGCGCGCTGCTCTTCTTCCCAAACCCCGAGACCAGTCGCTCCATCCCTCGCTCTGGCTCCCCGGCGCCCCTCCCGGGGACGCCCTTTGATCTCCGGGGCTAATGGCAGATGGAACCATTTAACTGTTCCGTACAGGTGCAGGGAGTTTACTTGACAGGTTGGGGCTTTTATTTCTAGCACATCAGCCGGCCGCATACAAATGGGTTTTTGACAGATTCAAGCAGGTAAAATAGCACGGAGGCTCCGCAAAGCGTAGTCACACCTGCCGGGATGGCACAATTGGAAAATGCTGCATACATTAAAGACAGGTAAAGCCTTCCAGTTCCCTGCTGTGCATGGTTTTTTGTTTTTTGTTTTAACAACTTGCAAAGATGGTGTATAGGAGGAGAAGCTCAAATCAGTAAACAACAAACGAGCCCCTTGATCTCCCTGTGCTCAAAGGAAGCAAGGCTCAGGGTGATTCCAAGGCGGTTCTCCTACCGTTGAGCCTTGTAACACTTCATTGATATTCACCGACAACTAAAGGAGAAACGGAAAATAAAGAAAGGCCCAAACAATATTTCCCCTTTTACTTCCCAGCACCCCACTCCCCCTTGCCTAGTCGCCATTCTTCCCCTCTAGGTGAGAAAGATGGTGATAAACAAATTGTGCTTAGGTAATGAAATAGCATTTCCACAAGAAAACTTGGGTAAATATAGTGACTAAGGATAGTCACCATAATGAAGAAAGTTGCTGGAGATATTTTAAGCAATGCTTCCTATGGAAAAAAAAATATTTTGTTCATTGTCAAGCCCTTAATCACTTAGTCTTGTTTTTCTAGAAAAATACGTCATGTGAGATTTTTTTGTTGTTGTTCTTCCAACTTGACTGCATAAATAATTTCCTTACAACAAAAGTATTCCAGGACATTTCTGTTGTGATATGGCTGACATCTTGATGAAATTTAAAAATTGCATCAAATGATTCTATTTGGTGAGAGTTTTTTTTTTTTTAAATTTTCTTATTTTACGTATGTGTTTGTAATAATATTCTTTATGTCATCAAATTAGATTGTAAACTAATAGTTTAGAATTAAAACTTTTCTCTGATCATTTCTACTTTTGTTTAACAGTTTCAAGGGCTTGGCAAGTGAAAACTTTTCTCATTCTCAGTAATCTTAATAGGCATTGCAGTCCAGAACTTACAGTTTCCGGGGAAGGAGATAATCCTTTTTTGACTGTGCTTCCAGCCCAAGTAGGATTAAACCTCATGTTCTCTCTTTTCTTTACCTTGCTCCTCACTGTTGAAATGGAAGTGCTGCTGGTGTTTAGAGACAGCATTTACAAAATGGAACAGAAAATCTAGAAAAACAGGGGAGCTTCTAACAAACGTGCTCTCTTGGGAAGTCACAGCAGTTGCCCCTGTTTCTTTGAGCACACTTTCTACCTAGGCCTTGTCAGTCTCTCCTCCATTAAAATCACAATCTTGGCCCAATATTGCGTAGAATCATGAGATTTCAGAGAACACTTAAGTTACTCTCCAGGTTTTATAGATGAACTATAAATAAGAAGGAAAAATTGAGAGCCAGAGATACAAAGTGAGGTTTTTTTTTTTTTCTATGGAATGGTTTTCATGTGTTTGTCTGTTCAATAAATTCCTCCAACAGTGCTGAATGCCCCTATCTGGAAGGTACTAGGGGCATGCAAGGGGGAATAAGAGGGTTTGAATGAGGCCCAAGATGCCTCCTTTTTAGAAGGGGTGGGTGTGGGTACATGTGTACACATGTGTGCACATGTAGAGATTATAGGTAAATTATTAGCATATGGTACATTAAGCACTAACAGTTTGCAGTGTGCAGAGCGGTACAGGAGCATAGAGAAATGAGTAATCAGGCCTAATAGGAGGAAGTTAGTGATGACTTCTCAGAGGAGGTGATTTCGAACAAAAGGTTTAATAATAAGTAGGAGTTTACCTGTCCAAGAAAGGGATCATGTTTATGTGAAACACAGACCCAAAACATGAAAGAATTCAAACTGTTTGGAAAATAATGTAAAAATACATATTGGAGGAAATCACAAGAAGGATCCTAGGCATGAAGGTCTCCCTGGTATTTGGCAGTTATGGTGTATTGCACGTCAGGTCAGGTTTAGCATACACACTATGGCTGCCAAATACCGTCTTGTACTGTGCAGATGAGGGTGACAATCCAAGGACGAGAGTAACAATACAGAGAAAGCCTGGGTCCAAAACCATGGAACTTCCATACCAGTCCTGGAGTATTCATTCTGAGGCAGTTTCATAAGGGAGAAGTCAACTTCTGTATTGTTTTTATTGCCGCATAAGGAGTCTCTGTTATAGCAACTTGAATCTCCACCTTAGCTAATAAATAGTAGTGGATTGAACAAGAATGTGTGAAATGCTCAGACAATTATTAGCTCTACCAGAAATACAATGAAAAGGATATATTCTAATGAGGGTGGGGTGGTGGCATCTTTGTAAGTGAGCAAACTGCTGGAACCACCCTGTCTGCTTCTCCTGCCAGACAGAGTACTCTCAGAGGCTACCATTAGCCTTTCATTCAAGCAGAACTCTCTAACTTTGTATCTCAAAATATATCTGCAATACCATTTTTTTTTTCTTTTACTCAAAGAAACTGTCCTGCGTCTGGGACTGTGATTTTAGACGTTATGAAGGTGTGCTATGTGAGAAAGAGAGATCAGAGGCAGAGTGTCATCTAGCTCTAAACCCAGAATGTCAGAGTCAGGTAAGCCTTCATGTGGAGAAGAAAATGGAAGAGATAATTTAATAGGCACTTGAGATTTAATTGATTGTCACAGAACCCCTGCAAGTGAGGTGACCGAGCTCTGCTTTCCAGCTGAAGAAGCTACAACTTGACCGAACTCAGAGATTTTAAATGATTTATCCAAGATCATATGTCTAGCAAGTGGTCAGGCTGGAATTCAAACCCTCCGTATGACGGGTGAGGCTCTGCCACTAAGATGACATCTTCTCCTGGTAAATGCTTTTGTTAAGTAAATTATCTAATCACATTTTTATGAAACTTGCTTGACCCAAACTGAAGTAACCCTAGTCATTTGCAATCCCGTCACTTGATTTTACTTTCCTCTTAGCTGATGTGTCTGTCATTTCATGTTTCTTGTCCGTTCGTCTCTAGAGTGTAAACTCAGTATCCACTGTGCCTCAGTGCTCAGAACTTAGCCAGGCACACGGTAACCACTGAATCACTATTTGTTGAAGACACAGATGACCAAATAGACCCAGGAAACCACAATCACCGGAATGGTTGGTTCCCACCTGCTGTGGTATTTGCCATCTCTTCTTGTTCCTCCGTGTGTTATCTATCATAGGGAGGTGTGAGCAGCCCATATCTCAGAGTAAATTATGCATCTTTTTTCACTAGTTTAATTTTAACACTATTTACATCCCATGGTTCTTTTGCAAACTATCCCAAAGCAGCATCATTTTGCATCAATCTAACAAATTGCACTAAACAAGAATTTCCAAGTAATGGCGTTAATTCCTAAACTTTAGTGATGTGACTTATTGACTTAAAATGAAGTGCCTACCTGGCACCAGGTGGCTAAATTCTGCTAGTGGTGGTGACTGTGGAGCATATTGATCCCCACACTCCCCTTGGAGGAGAAGACTCTGACTGATCAAGGCCACTTTCAAATAAAGAAGGGCCACTTGGTTCAAGGGTCTCTGAGCAGTTAACTAAGCCCCACAGGGGAGCTTATATGTCTAATTCAGCAAGGACATCTATCAGCATTTTAGGCCAGGAAATTGTGTTCCACCAAGGAGAATTAAAGCAATATGTTGAGAAATTGCAAAGAAACTGCTCTTTTCAGTTGAATACATTAGAAATGTAATAAAATGAAGAGTTTTCCAATGGTTAGGGATCACCAAATTAAATTCTATAAAGCTTCGCCTCCCTCCTTGTTCACATTTTCAAATATCATTAACTATTTTTAAACCATTGCTACATCAGTTTCTTCCCCGTCTAACCCAACTGAAGCCTGACTATTCCATATTGAAATTCTTCAGGATTTAGGCCTTTTTAATCCTTATTTTCAATCTGAGGCAATTTTATTCACCTGTATAATCCCAACCACCATCTATGTGTTGGTGATTCCTAAATTTATATTTTTCACTCAAATCTCTCTCGTGAGTCCCATCCTCATGTATCAACTGTCTACTTGATGTGTCTGCTTGGATATCTCACAGGTACCTTAACCTCCAAACTTCCAAAATGGGAGCTTAGAATCTCCCTTGGCCCCCAAATCTGCCCTCTAGTGTTTCCTGGTAACAAATGGCACCTCTGAGAAACTTGGGGACTTAAGACTGGAAGTTATTCTGGACTTCTCCCTTACCCTCATGTTCCACGTCAAATCAGCATCCAAATCCAGTGGTTCTTGTCTTCTAGGTGCTTCCATAATTCATAACTTGGTTTCTGCCTACAACCTTCCTGGTTTAATAATGTTTTTTCTCAGGTAGACCTGGTTATTTGGGTGTACTGCTTCAAAAACTTGGTTGCTATTCACCCCACAAACTCTCTTGCTCTCTTGAATTCATTCTCTACACTGCATCCAGGTTATCTTTTTAAAATGGAGATATGTTTAAGTCATTTCCTTATTTAGACCCATCATTGCATTCCACTGCTCCTAAGATAAAGTATAAAAGCCTAGTGTGTCCCCAGTTCCCTGCACCATTGATCCCTGCTGACTAATACACGCCACACTCAGGGCCACTCTCCTGCCCGCTCCCTGGACTGGCCATGCTCAGAGCCCTTCCCTGCTGTTCCCTGTGCTCCAAACGTCCTTCCTCCCCCTCTTTGCCTGGTTAAAGTCCTGTGCATCCTCTAAGCCCCAGTGTAAATATTTCTCTCAGAGGAACCTTGCCTGATGGGACTGCAGCTAAGTTAGATCTCCTGTGTATTGTTTGTTCATAACTCCTGTCCCACTTGCTACCATCGTATCTCCTCACCCAGCTCTGTGTGTGACCACAGAGGGGTCTGAAATAAATTCTGGTGAACTAAAGAATGGGTAATGCAAATTATCATGGCTGAGCCTGAAGTAAGCCAGACCATTGCTATAATATTTTTAATGAAAATAGGGCAAAGTAACTCAAATTATAGGGATATATTTATGCAAGTTGTTGATACATGTTATTGTCTTAGATATCATGGTAATATACTATCAGATAGGGCTGGAAAAAAATCAGTAGGATGAAATAACCATTTATAAAATATAAATGGGTTTTAAAAATTCCATTTACACACAAACACCTGCATACCAACACATGCAAAGCAAAGCAAAGAAATACTTAGAAATAAATCTAATAAGACATATGCAAGATCTGTGAAAAAAAAACCTACAAAATCGGAAAAATAAATGATATGTAAGAATATGTGAATAAGTGGAGAGACATATCAAATTCCTGGATGGACATCAATCTTGTAAAGTTTTTAATCCTCCTTAAATTCATCTATGTATATTTTATAAAGTAATACTGAAATTCTGATTGGATTTTTGTGGGGACTTGACAATGTGCCCCTGAAACCTACCTGGAAATTAATTGAAAAGGCAAGAGAAACCAATAAAATATTTCAAAAGAAGACTATGGTAGGAGGACCTGCATAGTCAGATACTAAAACATAGTATAACATCAGATAATTAAATTAGCGAGATAGTATCATGAGAACAGATAAATAGGACAAAGAAATGTAAGAGAAATCCCCGAAGAAACAGATCTGCATATGTATGAGATCCTATTGCATGCTAAAGAGGGCATTTCAAATTAGGGGTGGCAGGGAAATATATCATAATTTGTTTTGTTTTTCAATAAATGCTAATGGGTAATTGTTTAATTACTTCGAATCATCATTAATATAAGATCCTTACCTCTTTTTACACCAAATTGTTAATTATGAATTAAAGAAGAATTATGGTTCCAAAGTCAGAAATTATTAAATAAAAGATGGACAGGTATGACTACTGAAAAGTTTTAATCTTCTATCAAAACCCACCATAAACAAACTTCAAAAGCAAATAATAAACTGATAAAATACTATAAACATATGAGAGCAAAATGGGCAAAGAGGAGACTGGATAATTTATGAAAGAAGAAATAAAAGTAATAAACGATATGTTCAATTTCACCAGTGATGAAATAAATACAAATTAAAACAACCAAAACCACTGTTGCCTAACAAATTTATGCAAGTTAAATAAAATGATACTTGTGGCATCGTGCACTTTCAAATGTCTGTAATTTCTGACAGATTTATGAAGTGAAAACTGTGTTGCCTATTCTTCACAGTCATGCCTCGTATCCAGCAAAAGCTGGCATGTAGTAGTTGTTCAATAAATATTTTTAAAAATGAATATACTTTTCAATGTCATGGATTTCATAATACAAGTACTTTATAAAACTATTGATGTAATTGGTATGGTGTTTTTAGATGGCATTTAGGTAAAAGCTACCAAACGTATTCAAAGTTTATATATGTTTTAGACAGTGAAACCATCTATGACCCAATTTTCCAAAGATAAGCCTGATTTACACATCTGTTGTCCTGTTATAATGAATAATAGTACCCCTTTCACGCCCAGAGGTGTCCTGATTTGGATGATGAAGTATATGGTCGTCATACTCAGCAATAGGTAAGTAATTAAGGATGTGTGCTACAAAATCCTTTTGAACTTAATCTGAAAGAGTTATATATAATTGTAAAAAAAACAGGAAATGACTTAACTAAGAAGAGAAAAGATAATTTGAGTCAGTGTTTGCCATCATTGACTGAATATTAGAATCACTTCAGAAGCTTTAAAAAAATACTGATGCCCAAGTCCCTCCCTACACCAATTAAATCAGACTTTCATGAGGTAAGACTGGTCATCCATATTTTATAAGCTTTCCAGGTGGTTATAACATACAACCAGAGTGAGAATCTCTGTTTTACATAATCTAAAGTGCATATCCACAAAGTAGAATATTTTATAATCATTGAAGATAATGCTCTTGAATTGTATTGATTGATATGGACAAGGTAGAATAGTTGTAATATGTTAGGTTAAAAAAGTAAAGTTGCATGTTCTTTAGAATCTCATTCCATTTAAAAAAAATGCATATTTTAAAAATTGTGGTAAAGCAGACATAAAAGTTACCATATTAACCATTTTTAAGGGCATAGTTCAGTGGCATTAAGTGCTTTCACATTGTTGTACAGCCATCACCACTATATAAAAATATGTATTTTAATAACATTCAAGTATAGTTCTTTATACTCAATATATATATATATATATATAAAAATCAGTTCTGGATAATTATGTACAGCCAGACCTCTGTATTCCAGGTTCTGCATCCAAAGATTCAACCAACAGTAGATTGAAAACATTTGAGGAAAAAAAAAAAACAGTAAAAAATAACAATACAACAATAAAAAAATATAGTATAACAACTATTTACGTAACATTTACATTGTATTAGGTATTATAACTAATTTAGAGGTGATTTAAAGTATACGGATCGCTTCTCGGCCTTTTGGCTAAGATCAAGTGTAAAGTATACGGAAAGATGTGCATAGAATATATGCAAATACTGCACCATTTTCTATAAGGGACTTGAACATTTGTAGATTGTGGTATCTGCAGGGGCCCTAGAACAAATCCCCCGATGATACTTAGGAATGATTGTATTATATAAGTATAAATCTCAAAAGATAGACACCAAAGGTTAAATGTGATTATCTTTACATTTCTTCCTTTTGTTTGTTTGAATGTTCTACTTTTTTTGTAGGCGATATATTACTTTTACATTAAAATCAGCTTATTTTTAAAATTCAGTAGGATAAAATATGCGTTTTCTTCAATATACTTTAATGTATATACTTAAAGCCTTGCTTGTGCAGAATTTAGCTTAATGTAGAACATCTTTGAGTTCAATTCACCAGTTTCATCTCTGAGAAGGATAAGAACTTAAAAATATCACTTTTAACACAGTCCCCATAGAGTGCTCGTAGGACAGCTTTACCAAAGACTCTGTCAGACTGAGAGTCATCCTCTGCAAGTTCGTGGGAGGGGGGGAAGACAAAAAAGTTGCTTTGGGAAAATAATCATGTTTGGTAAAATATGGAGCTATGCTGATTTGATTGACACTCTTTGAAATCCATATGGTTGGCTTGCAATTTAGGCAGAAACCTTCATTCTAAGAATTGCACTTTGTCTTCTCACATTAGTCCTGATCCTATAAAACATAACCAGATACTAGGTTGTCCCCCCAGATATTAAAGGTAGAGTGTGAATTGTATGTATGTCAAGTTTGGATGCAGGGACTGTTTAAGACCATGTTAAAGTTTCTATTCGTTAGGCTTGCATGCTCAAGAATAAAATATGCCTCATCCGGCCATATTTCTGTTAAAGCTGCTACAGGTTTATGGGAGTGCTAAAATGGTGTAGCAAACATGGAAATTAGTGTCACCATCTTAGAAGATTCTTTATATATCGCTCTTATTTTAGAGTAACATATGATGGTTATTTGGCACCTTCAGATAAGTAGGTTTGTTTTTCAAAATGCGAATTCCTGTCAAATCCGCAGCCGATCCGTCAGCCTGCTTTTCCGCAGCCCTTTCATAGACAAACCCCGTTAAGCACTTCAGAAATATCAGATTAACATTAATACTCAGTGGATTAGAAACCAGACAAAAGTGGGCTTAGGAAACACTGCGAGCGGAGTCTAAAGGTAGGTGTACATCATATCAGTTTCCTGCAGGGCTCAGCTCTGAGAAATTTGAGGGGCGAGAGGCCCTCTGAAAATTATTTGCCATTTTGATGAGCCTTGGGGTCTCTGAAAGTATCGGAGGAGAAACCAAATAGCTTGCCCAGGGCAGCCTAAGAAGCTCTTTACTGAGAGGGGCTCAAGTCCAGCATTCCAAATGAAGAAATTTCCTCTTTTCTCTCCTTTGTCTTCAACCCAATTTCCTTCCTTTCTGCCCTCTCTTACACATTAGGTCTGACTATAGATATGGCTGCCCACCCATCACACAACGGAAAAAGCCTGTGGCTAGCACTCCAAAATACTGAAATCATTATACACTGACAGGACCGTGACTTTGCCTTATAGGTATGAGGGGGAAAAAAGCCCATCATATCAGCTATTTAACACACAAATGGATACAAGGTGAAAAGGCAGACAACACGCAGGCTCGTCTGCGGTGTCATTTGGTGTGTGAGTATATGACTTCGTACAGTCCTCAGGCATATGCAGATAATAAAATTGCAACCATGAAGAAGACTGCATACTATTTACTCGTGTATAAAATTTCCCGTAAGGAGTGTTCATCTGCTTTTCTTTAAAGTTTCTCTGCCCAGTGTCTTCTCAGGCAGCAGGGATGCAATTCTTAGCATTTACGACAGCCTCTTCCCTGTAGAATCTACATCTGCCCAAAGCACAGCTTATTTTCCCAGGCACCTTTTATATATGGGGTCATGTTCTTTTTTTTTTGAAAAGCTCTCTTACTGGAGTTTAGATAATTAAAAATCCCTCAGATTATTATTGCTGTATTCTAAAAGGCTGCTCAAATCAATGGCACGTTATTTTCATTTCTAACAGTCTGTGGGCTTTTACAGATATAAGGTGTAACCACTCATGATTCTGAGGTGGAAATTAATGATGTAGCTATTTATTCCCCTAAACACTGATATGTGAGCTATTGTTATATTTTAGGTAGATCTCCAACCCATTACTGTTAGAGGTATTGTCTATTCTGTGGCTATGAAAATATTCATAAGAAATGTGTAACTGGCCACTCTCTTTTTTTTTTCCTTGCCATAAAGGAATGAAAAAGACTTTGTTAATCTCTTGACTATATTATGTTATTAGTCTTTGTAAAGTATGGTTTTATGGTTTCCTTGTTCTTTCCCCAATTCCACTCTACCTTGTTTTCCTCCATTATTGTAGTGACTTCTCCAGTGATTTACTATGAGAAGATAATGTACTTTAATGGCAAAATCAAAAGGAGAGAAGTCAGGACGTCAAACCTCAACTTGGTTTCACTACAGAATGGAGTAAATCCCTTCATCTCTTTGGTTATCAATTCCCTTCCAGAGGCTATCGGTCCAGTCTAGTCACACTCATCCCCTACTCAAGTATTCAACCCAACTCCGTTCTCCGCAATGCCCCTGACAGCAGGGTATCTACTTGCTCACTCTGAATCCAAAATAGAGTTTCCAAAATCCAGGCACTGAAGTGTGTTTGTTTTACTAATAAATGATTCCTCACTCAAATGTATTTCTCCTTTTTTTAAAATGCAACCCTAAAAGGCTGGGATGTGCTTTTCAGTTCTGTAGCAGATGTAGAACCACGTAATAGGTGGTCAATAAATAATTGTTGATTACATAAACTAAGTTGAGGAGAGCAGAAAGAAGAAGGCTGCTGGAACTAGCGTTAGCAATACTAATAGCAACATGTAAGAGAAAAGAGAAAAAAAGACATAAATAAAAAAATATGGATACTTGTTTTAAACTCAGTAAAGGTGAACAGTTTTAAACACTTTCATAGCCCTTGAAGAGTTAATGTTTTGTAGTCTGTATAATGATCTAGACATCGCACTGAACACCCTCCACCCTTTATCATAAAGATTTTCTTCAATAAGGATTTGACACAAAAGAATTTGTGGTTCTTATTTACTTGGGAAATTAAATTAATGACAATCATTATTTTAATAGGCAGCTGTGAGACATAAAAACACCCATGTAAAATATGCATCGAACTCTGAAATCTAAGTGTAAATGGGTGGAATTACACTCTGATACTTCCTCAAATCCTGCCTCAGTCATTTATTCAATTCATTCATCTGTTCAAGCACGCTAATTCTGTATATACTTGTTGAAATCCAACTATGGGAGCTGCTGTGTGCTATTTACTGTGGGGGGTGGCAAGATTCAGAAGAAACTCCATCTGCCCTCAGAAAAATTAAAGCCTAATTGAGGTGAGACACATACACACCGTGCTTACACTACCAAGCTCTGCGTGAGGAGGGCAGTGAGAGTGGTTCAGACTTTGAACTCTAGATGTTCTGAGCAAGAAGAGGTCATCCTCTGAGTCTGAGGCGATCAGAAAGGGCTGCCTGACAAAGGAGGAGCAGCATGGCTCAACCTTTGCAGGTGAGAAAGCCAAAGGCAGTTGGAACCAAGAGTGAGCCCTGGTGCCCAGCTGCTACGTCTACCAATCTGGCAGGAATCAGGTATAGGGACCCCCCTGGGCAAAAATTGGCTTAAGCCCAAAATCAGCGAAACTGGATGTGCTCTCCTTGGGGCCAGAGGACAATAGGTCCGGACACGGCCTATTGAACAAACAGAACTATTACTCATGACAGATAGCTTTATGACAGTTAACCAAACGCCTGGGGTCTTGCAAACAAGCCAAGGCGTCTCATTGTCCTGCATACGGTAATGAGATTAAGAAGTTAAGATGCAAACAAACGTCTGCTTCCCTTAAGCAATCGTCTGGAAGGAATTAAAATGTGTTTTCCTCAAGGTGCCCAAGATAGTCACATACCAGGAAATAGTTGCCAGACATAGAAAAAGTATATAATAAAACGACTGGTAGAATTCACTACTGCAGTCTTGTATGTCTTGTGTGTGTGTCTGTGTGTTTCTTTCTGTGTCCATCCCCCGTTCTGCAACCCAGGCCGTGACAATCAGGTTGCTTAGAGATCCCAGTCATGGGGACAGGAAGACAGTTATGCCTGAGAGCTGAGAACAGGGGAGGCAGGGCCTGGAGTGAGTAAAGAGCTCTAGCATAGCGGAAAGGAAGAAGAGAGAACTTCAAAAGGCAGGACAGGGGTCTACAGCCCCCTCTGAAGAGCCTCAATGCTGGGACTTCGAGGTGTGTATAGCCTAACATCTGTCTTCTTCAACAGACTGCTGCCAACCTCAAGGACAAAGTTCTTGCCAGCCTTGTTTGCCCTTTACCCCTATAACCCAGCTCTGTGCCTAGCACATGATGTAAGCTGAACGAATATTTTCTGAATGAATAAAATAACGAATGAATGGGGTGGAGACAGCCCCGCTCCTTAGCATATATTTGACCCTGACGGAATTTAGGGGATCCAAGAATATTCCTGTCTTCCCCAATATATCTTCTGGAAGCTGTGCAGTACATTTTATTTTACTCCCTTGGACAACTTAAAAGTGGATTTGAATTACAAATGTTCTCTTTTAAGACACAGATCCTTCTAGAAAGCACTCCCATCCGCAACCCACTTTTTTAGTTAAATAGCATCTGTCCTATCATTTGGGGGAGATCAGGACCACTGATGAAAGCAGGTTTTGATGGGTTATAGACAGGAAATGGAGGGTGGCTTTGGATCTCAGGGGCTCCTATGGCAGGGCAAAGCCTCAGTATGGGGCTCAGAGTAGCTAGTTGGGGAAAATGAACTTATTCTTGGAGTTATGAGATCTCAGAGGGCTCACAGTGAGCTGGCAGCCAGTTTGTAGAATACTGTGTCTCACTGACATGTTTTGTTTGACCAGTACAATATTTCAAACTTTTTAATTGGTTGCCAAGATTTTAAAAATTAAGAGATTTATATAAAAATCAAGACTTCTAGATTCTCTTGAAGACAGGCAAAATCTGACTTCACTGGGGCCTCATTTCCACATGGTATCAAATGGTTTGAGGGGAGTAGCTGCCTGCCTGCCACAGAAGAACATGCCCTGTGTAGTTCACCGCACGCCCCCACTCTCCCTGTTGCCTTATAGTCTACCTGATTTAGTCAGTTACCTTGACGTCCTCATTCTTGTAGGCAATTGAGTTTGTGAATCATGGGCTATACGACCCTATTTCAACAGGCTCCAGTTAACTGGGTTACTCTTCTTGATATTGGTATTATAGCTGCCTTCCCATGGCATCTAGAAATGGATTCAGATTATTATGGAGTTGAAAGTTATACAATTAGGGGGCCATCTTTAATAAAAGAATACCAAAAAATTTTTTACTTTTGAAATTGCACAAAAAGTTGTTTTAAAAAAATGTTATTGGTCTGGGTGTGGTGACTTATGCCTGTAATCCTAGGACTCTGGGAGACCAAGGTGGGAGGATTGCTTGAGGTCAGGAGTTTAAGACCAGCCTGAGCAAGAGTGAGACCCTGTCTCTACTAAAAAAAAAAAAAAAAAAAAATAGACAAATTAGCCAGGCGTGGTTGATGGTAGTATATGGCTGTAGTTCCAGCTACTTGAGGTTGAGGCAGGAGGATCACTTGAGCCCAGGAATCTGAGGTTGCTGTGAGCTGGGCAGATGCCATGGCCTTCTAACCTGGGCAACAGAGCGAGACTCTGACTCAAAAAAAAAAAAAAATCTTGATATGGTTGTACATATTTTTGGTACAAACATTTTTGATCATGTACACAGTGTGGGGTCCCTCCCCAGGTCCTCAGAAAGATTTGGGGCAAGTCAGGGGCCTGTAGGTTCAGATTTAATTAACTTTCT
>CAUYSK010031993.1:0-10192 GCA_963575035.1 Avahi laniger
CTAAAAGTTATACTAATGGGACTTTGTGAACACTGTAGAAATTTTAATACTTGTAAAAAGAATCAGCCTTAAAGAGAAAGAGATCAAAATGGTGCATTGTAAGTTACATAGATAGCAGGTGCCAGGGATGCTGGATAGAACTAAAAGAATAATGAAAGTGCGTGATTACCAGTCTTAGAATTCTATTTATCCCATTTATTTATTCTATTTACCTGCCAAAAAAAAAACCCAAACAAAACAAAATGAAGATCATAAAGTACCTTTCTTCTTAGGGTCATTGTGAGAATCTAGAGAAAATGCATGTGGAAGATAGCTCAGACATAACATTTAATAAATGCTATACAAAATTAAGATACGCTTACCATATCACTTGCTTCGAACATATAGTTTTCAGTTTTTAACTATTATTATTCAAAAAATTTTGATGCAGACTATTATATGTGGATTATCTAAGAATGAGGGTAAAATAAAGGCATTTTCACATGAATAAAAACAGACTTTACCACCAAAATTGCTTCCCTAAAGGAAGTTCTAAAAGATATTCTTTAAGGAGGAAAATTATCCCAGAAAGTCTGAGATGTAAGAAGTAATGATGAGTAAGGTAAATGACAAGCACTTGAGTAAATCTAAATCAATATTGACAGTATAAAAAAATAAAAATATCTAATTCTGGGGGGAGGGAAACATGATATACAGTAAATTTGGCCGGGTGCAGTGGCTCACACCGGTAATCTTAACACTTTGGGAGGCCAAGGCAGGAGGATCACTTGAGGCCAGGAGTTCAAGACCAGCTTGAGCAGGAGCGACACTCTGTCTCTACAAAAAATAGAAAAAATGAGCCCGGCATGATGGCGTGTGCCTGTAGTCCCAGCTACTCAGAAGGCTGAAGCAGGGAGATTGCTTGAGCCCAGAAATTTGAGGTTGCAGTGAGCTATGATGGTGTCACTGCACTTCCGCCTACGTGAGAGAGCAAGACCCTGTCTGTAAAATAAATAAATTTCTTCAAGTTACAGTGTTATTTAACCTTTCCATCAACAGATGCCCTGTTCGACAGGATTCCAGCAAGGATCCACGGACACCAAGGCCTCATCCTCTCAGACTAGGTGCTTCGTACTAGCACAGTCCCACTGTATTCCAGCCGACTCCTGGCATAGGAAGGGGGAGCGGGGACGGGAAGGTAAAAGTGTACATGGTGAGTGCCTAGAATCTGGACCTCCCCCTTTGTGGTGGAGGTCTAGATCTACTTTATTCTGAGATGTTTTTAGGGCCATTTAGAGGAGCAGTAAATCCTAGGTTTGCTAAATTTTTCCTAGGGTTATTATTGCATTATTCTAAATTGCTAGGAAGAGAGGAAAGAAGTAAGGTCGACCAAGCATTGCTGCAGTTAGAGTGGTAGTTTCTTTGATCAGCTGAATGTTCTCTTTTTAAATCTCTTGTCTGCACCAACCCCTCACACATTATATGAAAGCAATTGAGATAAAATTTCTCCATATATAAAGGACACTTGCTCCCTCCAACCCAAAGCTTGGGCATTCTTAGGCAACTAAGAATCTCGTGGAGGTGTTTGAGGGGCTCCCTCTTGATGTGCAGTGGTTTTATAGGGCTCCATCATAGCAGAAGAACATTTAAAATACTATGCTCCTCCAGTGAACTGTCCTAAAGTGTTGGTTGCTTGGCATTTGGAGCATCTGGGAGGTGAGCTTTCCACAACACCTTGGGGCTGATCAACTTGGGGGTGAGAGCCAAGGACAGAGGCTCATAAATGGCACACCTTCAACCTTAAACATGTCCTTATCTTGGTAGGCAAAGGAGGCAAGAAAGGGAAAGATGAGAAATAAGATGTCTAAAATTGAAACTATTGAAGGAAGACTGCCTCCTGAGACACTGGCTCGATTTATGACTAAAAATTATGGTGCCTCATCTTGTGAATTTTTGACTCATTGGACCAACGCCACAAAAAATGAAATTAGTTTGACTTGGCCCAAATGGGGCTCATTCAGGATCCCCAAATTGGTTTATTTATGTGCACAATTGAAAACAGTCGGCTCAAGAATTATGGAGGTGAACCGAAAGATCTTGGAAATTTTCTCAACTGGAAAAATTGTCCCAGGTTTCCACTGTCTCACCTTCTCTCCCTACCACTCCTTCCCCTATTTCTCCTCTTGAACCTGCCTATCCCTTGCTCTCAAAACTGCCTTGCCCAGACCTTCTTTCACTCCCTTCACCATCCATGGCAGTTTTAGCCGCACCTTTAGGGAGAAATCTAATCCAAGGAAAGAATCTTCAATAGCCTATGCCCCCTGGACTAAACTCAGAGCTCTTATTAAAGAATTTCCAGATCTTACCCAGGATTCTGGGTAAGGTTTCGCTAAGGAGTTGAGTCTAACTGTAAGAACTTATGAACCTGGCCCCTCAGGTCTGTGTCAGTGGGTTCACATGTTAGTATCCAAAAGAAAAGCAAAGGAATGGATACTGAAGGTTCAATGGAAAGATCTGCTAAGTGATTTTAATGGGCGACAGCTGAGGACCAAGGGAAGACTCAGGAATTAGCAAATTATTTGGTACAAGTAACATCCCAGATATTTCCTAAGACCACCAATTGATCTAAAGTCCTGCATTACTGTAAACAGACACCAAAAGAAACTGTGTTGGACTATTTTGAAAGATTTGGAAAGGTTTTCAAACAATCCGGGAGTGAATGAAGAGAGTCTAAGGAATCATCAGAATGATTCTTTATTAAATTCAACCTTCCTTAACAGATTAGATGAGCAGTTGGCCAGGTCAAATTGTACCAAATAAATTGGGATTCTGTGCACACTTTGGACCTAATGAGACTTTTTGATAAATTGCCAAGAGTTATGCAGCAAAAGAAGATAATGAAGCCACTAAAATGAATTTACAGCTTCAACAACTTACTGGTCAGGTTACCCGATCTAAACAGAAGCCTCGCTTTCAAAAGGAAACCTCAGAGACATCTAAAGGTGTCTGTTATTGCAAGAAACCAGGTCATCTTAAAGAAAAGACTGCAGAAAGCTAAAATGGCCACAGAAACAAAAAAATGAAATAGAGAAAGGAGAAGAGGAATGGGGGGCTCTGAGGAAAAAAAAGCCTTTTCCCTTCCTCTTAGGTAATACTCTGGGAGAAATGAAGATATATGTAAATGGAGAACAAACTAAAGCATTAGTTGACATGGGGGCTACTACCCTTTCTGGTCTCAACCCCACCTTTTAAAGAGCCCTCTTCCTTGGACTAATCAAACAGTTCAAGTGGTAGGGGTATCTAATCAACTAGTGACTGTATACAAACCACAACTTTTGCCTTTCCAATTAGGAAATTCAGATGGACATTATTCTTTCCTTTTGGTGCTTTCCATACCAATACATCCTACAGGAAGAGATTTTCTGGAACTTTATAATGCTCATATTTCCATCTCTAAATGAGGGGAAATGTCTTTGGAAATGATTGAAAGGACTGAATGAAAGTGATCACAAATTTTGGTTCAGATGATCATTAATATTTAATCATCAAGTGTTAAGACAAAAAGAACTTCATACTTTTTAAACCAAATTCCTATTTATGGTCCCAATCATCTACCAACCTAGGGAAAATTTTAAGGGCATGCCAATACAGATACAGGCAGATCGAAATAAACCACTTCCCAATATAAAGCAATATCCATTAAAACAGGAACACTAACAGAAATAAGCCAATAATCAAAGATTTTATTGACAAAGGATTGATTATCCCTTGCACCAGTCCTTATAATACTCCCATTCTCCTAGTATGAAAACCTAATGAGAAAGGATGGAGATTTGTACAAGATTTGAGAGCCATTAACAATATTGTGATTCCCTGTCAACCAGTAGTTCTATACCCCCACAGTCTTTTGTTCATTATTCCTGTATGTGGTGACTATTTCACTGTAGTTGATTTATGCAGTGCCTTTTTTTTAGCATACCAGCAGACCCTGACAGTATTTGTTTGCCTTTACCTGGGATGGCCATCAATATACCTGGACTGTTATGCCTCAAGGTTATACTGAATGTCCAACTTATTTTCCCCAAATATTAAGGGCTGACGTGGCTGAACTAAATTTTGAAAAAAAAGTTCTACTCTACTACAATTGGTATATGATCTCTTGTTATGCTCTGCCAATCTGCAAGATTGTAAAAACAATTCCCTATAATTGCTGGAACAATTAGCAAAAAGAGATCATAAGGTATCCAAAGAAAAACTCCAATTTTGCTTAACAGAAGTAAAAAATTTGGGACTTTTTTTATTTTAAGACAGGGTCTTGCTCCGTCACCCAGGCTAGAGTGCAGGAGCATGATCATAGCTCATTGCAGCCTCAAACTTTTGGGCTCCAGTGATCCTCCTGCCTCAGCCTCCCAAGGAGCTAGGACTACAGGCACACACTACCATGCCTGGCTAATATTTTTATTTTTGTAGAGATGGAGTCTCACTATGTTGCCCAGGCTGGTCTTGAATTCCTGGCCTCAAGTGATTCTCCCACCTCAGTTTCCAAAAGTGCCGAGATTACAGGTATGAGCCACCACACCTGGCCTGGGACATTTAATTTCTAAGGAGGGACTACATATAAATCTGGATCAAGTAAAACTGTAATTCTTGCATACCCCATTTCAAAAACTGCAAGATAGTTAAGAGGATTTCTGGGTTTAGCTGGCTACTGCTGTAGCTGAATCCCCAATTTTTCTCTCATGGCACAGCTTTTATGTATTTTGTTGAAGGAAAATCAACCTGACCCCTTACATTGGACATTGGAAGGACAAATAGCCACATATGAAATGAAAGAAAATCTTATTAACTCCCCCCTTTGGGTCATGCAAATTATCAGCTGCCATCTATCCTTTTTGTTCATGAAATCCATGGCAGTGCCCTGGGTATTCTCACCCCAAAACATGGAAGACAGTATAGACCTATTGGTTATTATATTCAGCAATTAGACTCTTTGCATGTGGGCTGCCCCCTTGTCTGAGGGTCATTTCAGCTGTTGCCATCTGGTTAAGGCCACTCAAGAAATCGGGATGGAAGCTCCCTTGATTGTATACATACCTCATTCTGTAGAAGCTCTTTCAAATTCACATAACTCACAATGCTGCTCTGTTAACAGAATGGCTTCTTACAAAGTGCTTTTATTCTCTGCTTCACATATTCCTCCCTGCTCTGTAAAACTCTTAATCCTGCAACATTACTTCCTGAAGCAACCAATGAGATACTTTCCTTGACTATTTTACTAACAGAACAGCTACTGATGCCCAGTCACGATTTACAGGAGACACCACTGGAAAATGCTGATGTTTTCTGGTTTAGTGATGGATCACATCTAAAGGATGAGTCTGAGAAATACTGGGCAGGCTATGCCATTGTACATTATGGAGAGCAATCCCTTACCAAAAGTAAAATCAGCACAATTAGCAGAGTTAATGGTACACAATCACCAGAGCATTTCAATTTGGCAAAAATCAAATGGCTAATATTTACAGTGACAGCCCTTTGGTGTAGCTCATGATTTTGGAATGTAATGGAAGCAATAAGGATATTTAACCTACTCTGGACAACCCGTCAAACATGGCTCTCAGGTTTCTGATCTCCTGGAAGCCATCCAGTTACCACGCCTCCCCACCCTCACCCCACACACACACACCAAAGGCTATTATTAAGATTCCTGGACCTTTTAAATTTGACTTTCTGGAGAGTAAAGGAAATCATTTTGCTTGTGCAGTAGCCAAACAGGCTGCTTCAACACCAATATCGGATGAAACTATAAAGGTGGCTATGTTTAAAATAAGGTCTATCAAAAAGGAGATCTGAGAAGCTCAAGGAAAGGCTTCAGAGAGGGAAAAGCTGATGTAGCTAATCCAAGTGGGGATGCTTCTCCCCTGCTCATATCTTAGGGACCCAATTACAGACTTATTTTGCCTATGTGATTTTAATTTCCTATGCTGCAGCATGTCTGTGAGCTCAGTCACTGGGGACCTGAAAAAATGATTGCTTGGGGAAAACAATACTACTGGAAACCTGCACCCATAATAGCTCATAAGGTTTATACAAAGTGTCTAATATGTCCTAAACATAATCCAGGGAAGCCTTTTCATGGGTCCCAAGGGCATTTTCCTTTGCCCACTGTCCTTGCAATGTTTGGCAAATGGATTTTATTCAGTTATCTCCAGCCCACGGTTATTAATATGTGTGGGTTATGATTTGCATGTTTCCTTACTGGGTAGAAGCATTTCTTTGCAGAAGAGCCACAGTGCAAGCAGTAGGGAAATATTTATTAAAGCAGATAATTGCCTCTTCAGGGATTCCTTCCTAATTATGTAACAGTAAGGGAACTCGTGTTATGGAAGAGCCAGTCTACTCAGTTTGTAAAATCTAGTCCATATTCCAACATTTTCATTGTGCATACCATCTCCAGTCTTCTGAATTACTTGGCCCAAGACTCTTCCATTGGTTTTGCTTAACCTAAGAGCAACTTCTTTTGGAAAACATCAATTATCTGCATATGAGATAATTATAGGTTTACTTATGAGATTGGATGGAGGGTGTGAACCAACCTTATTGAAAGGAGACATACTCCATTACTATCAAGGCTTAACTAAATTTCTCTCCCCAGAAAACTAGATAAATAAAAGACTCTTTTTACAGCACAGTTCCAAGATACGAGGATTTTAAGTATCATGGTCTCCAGCCAGGAGACTTTTATAGGAAAAGATATCAGCTAAAGGACGCTCTCGAACCTTGTTGGAAAGGACCTTACCAGGTACTGTTGAATAATCATTGTGCAATTAAACTTGAAGGAGTTGACTCCTGGATTCATATTTCTCATTTTAAAAAGCCTCCTGACCCTCCTCCTAAATGGACTTCCCAACCCATCATTGATACCAAATTTAAATTGACCAGAGTACAATCACTAGGGCAAGAAGAAGAAGACACTTGAGGTAGTCAGCTATTCCCAAGAGTCTGGACCAAGCCAGTACATCATAATCATCATCTTCACTCTTATCCTGTTAGCCATTGTGGTACCCTATGTTAGCTGAGTCACCAAGTTCCATCACACTCTTATTAATCTTATTCTGATCAAAGACCACTCCAAGTGACATAGAGATTATACCTTGACTCCTAATTGTATCATTAGCTCCCTATGGGATGGGCCTTTATTTCACCCAGATTTTGTCATCTTCATTATTCTGTCTCCCCTTCAAAATCACTGCCCCACCCAGTTGCCTTCATTCAGGGAGAAACATTATGGTCCAGTTCTTTCAATCCTTAGCTTCTTCAGGAAACCTATCAGAATGTTGGATCTGCTGCAACTGCCCCCACTGGATTCTTTGCAAGAAATAACGATCCTATAATCGTACCAGTCTACAACTTTTCCAACGGTTCCTAACTTTACTGTTACTCGCACCAGAAAACCCCCAGATAACATGTATCAAGTGTTAGTCCTTACCCATTGACCTTCTGTCCCATGTTTCTTCTTAATCCCCTACCCCACTAAAACCATTGCTCAGATCACAGGACCAAGGGTATAACTCCTTTTCAGCCTACAGCCACCAAATCCAAACCCTGTATAACAGCAGCACAGTCCTTTACCTGCTTCAGTAACGCTGCCTTTTTTCCATCCCTTCATCCCTCACCTGTCTGCAAGAAGTATATTATAATTGAACTGACCCCCATTCCAAACAACCACTCTACCAATATCATAAAACTAATAACCTCTGTTTCTAAGGAATACCCACCGATCTCCCTGTTTGCAACACCAATTTCTCATCCAATCCTTGGTCCTTGTCCTATGGTGATCTCTGGTTCAATTCCATTCTCCAAAAAATATCTCAAAATGAATCCTTAAATTTTAGGAATTTATCTGGACTCTTGTGTGCCCTGCCCCCCACACTTATGTTTTTGTCTATAGAGCTCGACACAACCTCAGGTCCCACGAATGTCTCGACAGCTGGTGAATGGGATAAGTCTGCTTTTTGGGATACTTAAATATGACCATTGCCATCCTACAAGTAAACCATAGTCCCCAGCCCGGCTCATACTGTAGACATAGAAGGGCCCTTTCTATTATAGATGATTACCATGTTGACAGCTGTAGATACTTTCAAGGATGTAATTTACTGGGAGGGCTCGACCCCCAGTGAATGGGCTAGGTTTGGGAGAATATTAGGATCCTGGCTGGGATTTGGTAGTGCTTGGAATGAATACATGATTAGACATCTTTCTCATGCTGTCAGTAGAATCGCTCATTTCACTGCTCGAGCCATTAGGGCCTAACACTGATCTTTAGATTTCCTTGCTCATATCGTCGCCCTAGATAACCACATTGCAATGGATTACCTCCTCACTGCACAAGGCGGTATTTGTGGTGTCCTGAATACCTCATCTGCACTTGGGTAAACGCCCCCTGCCAGGTTGAATTGGAAGCTTCCAAAATCTTAAGATTACCTAAGTCCCTGAAAGGAGTACCCTCAAAGGGCCCCTTTGGCTAGTTAGACTTCCAATTCTCATACCTTTTTATCTGGCTGTTTTTTTATAGCATTGGTTCCCTCTGTTCTGCCCTGGAACTTTTAGTGATCCTTCTACTAGGTCTAGGCATTTGGCTTCTCTTTAAGGTTATTCTAGACTGTTTTAACAGGTACCTATATGAAAAACCCACCAGAATCATGCTGGCCCAAAACCTTGAAACTTTAAATTCACCCTTGGATGTTGATTCTAACTGGCCATCTGGTCTACTTGTGAACGGAGCTGAGAGCTCTATGCTCACTCAAAGTTATGTGTACCCTGTGCCTGACTTTGGGCTTTTCTTAGCTGTCTGTTCCATTCTACCTCCTGGACCTGACAAATGAGAATGTGATAAGTCATTTCTTAATTATCTTTATCTCAATGGACCTCTCAGTTACTCGTTGTATTGTTGATTATTTTTCTAATGTTTCTAAATTGCAAATGCTGCAAAAGTAAGAAATGCCACCGAAAAAATAGAACTTCAGTTAAAGTTATGGTAGTTCATCGATTTGAAATAGCAGACATGAAATGTAGTCAAAGCAGCCTTCTATTGCCTGTTTTGTCCAACATACTCTTTCCTCTATTTCTGACCAGGTGAGGAGGGCTTTCTGTTTTAATTTTTAACCCCAAAGTTTGTGAAAAGGACATCAAATTGGGAATTCCTCCACTTGACTGACCGTCACCTCCAAGAAACAGCTCTTAAGGAGATGATTCTAATCGCAATGACATGGGAACACTTGCATCCTCACTGACAGATCAGGTGATGGCACTTCATATAAGGAAAAAAGTAGATCAAGAGCATTTCAGAATTCCAGTTTGATCCCCTATACCTTATAATTCTAAACAAACAAGGCCTGTCCACTTCAAATCCCTCGAATTGTATTATTTGGTCGTCAAAGCCCTCCTCTGGAGGATTTCAGCCAAAAGCAGGGAATTGTCAGAAAAAGGAAAATTTGAAGGAAAAATTTAAAAAGTGGCCCAAGACAGCTGCAGTTTGGACATATGGGTAATAGAAACCTGCAGTTTGGACATACGGGTAATAGACCTATGAACTCAAGCTGAACTGTGGCCTGCAAGGCTGGAGTCTGGCAGGTATTTCACTGACATGTACTGCTTACAGCCTTCCCTATCAGATGAAGTGTAAAGGTAGGAGAGAATCAGTCATCCCTCTCCAGACCCTAAGACACCTGCCTGCTTGTTAACCTTTTACTCTATGTACATTAACCACATATTTGCTTTATCTTATGTACAGCATCACTGAGCACCAATCAGAATTGTAAGAATTATCACCTTTGCTTCACTATCTCCTCCTATTTCTTTTTCTTTTTTTATCCCCTTAGTGACAGAGTCTTGCTGTATTGCCCAGGCTGGCCTCGAACTCCTAGGCTCAGGTGATCCTCCTGCCTCAGTCTCCCGAGTAGTTGGGATTGCAGGCACTTGCCACCATGCCCAGCTCCCCTTCTCCCATTTCTATATAATAGGAATGTATAAATACTGGGTCATGTAGCCCACTCAGGGACACATTCTTGATTTGCACTGAGTCTGTGTTTCCCAGGCTGTTGGTCCCCAAGGTTGGCTCAGAATAAAAATCACTTTAAGTTTTGTTAAGTTATGGTGACTGCTATTTAACCATTTGGTCAACATAAATGGACTAAGTACTCCAGTTAAA
>CAUYSK010031995.1:0-22789 GCA_963575035.1 Avahi laniger
CTTGCAAGTCAAGAAGGCAATTCAGAGAGTCTGCTAGTAAGACAAAGAATCTTATGTAATATAATCACAGAAGTGACATCCCATCCTCTTTGCTGTATCCTATTGGTTAGAAATGAGTCACAGTCCTGCTGGCACCCAAGAGGAGGGGATTACACAGGGCATGGATACCAGAAGATGGGGCTTATTGGGGCCATCTGAGAAGCTGCCATCTTCTCTCTCTATAAGCCAGAAACATTTTTGTTAAAAGACTTGGAGATGAGAAATAATTTTATTACAAATCAGTCAGAAAATCATATTTTAGATTCTTTATCTGGCCTCTAGGGATTAGCCAGCTGTGATTTTCCAGGGTCTGACATGGGATCTCCTGTGCTTTTCTGTCCCTAGTTAAGGGCTAGACATCGTGGGCTTGCTGCAGTGGGAAATCTGAAGGCTCGCTGCAGTCTTGTGGTCTTCCAGGGATAGCTGGAGCCAACGGCAGCTATGGTTCCTTTTGAAGGCTTTCAAAATGAATTTGAAATTGAGTGAGAATTTCTGGAACTGCAATTAAAATTTCATGTAGGCTATGGATGTGGAAATTAATGAAGACTTGTTTCCTGTCTGACATTTGAACAATTCCTGAAGCCACAGGATGGTGTCACTCTTCTCAGTATTGTCATATTCAGATGGAGTCTGAGAGAAGCTGGTTGTATTATTTTTTTTTTAACTCCTGTGATGGCTAGGGGAGCAGAATCACTTTTTTTTTTTTGGTTTTTTGAAAAGGAAAGTGTATCAGCCTTATCAGCCTCATCGGTGTCTTATGCCAGTTCTGTTTTTAAAAGTCTACTTTCCTGTCCTCTCTGAGAGGTCATGCAATGCAGTGGTTAGGGCCCATAAGCTCTGGAGCTGCAATGCTTGAGTTTGAATCCTGGCTCAGTCACCTACTAGCTGTGCCTCCTTAGGCAAATTATCTAACCTTTCTGTGCCTCAGTTTCTTCATCTGTAAAATGCGGATAATAACAGTACCTCACTCATAGAGTTCTTGTGAGGATTAAGTGAAAATGTATGTAAAGCTGTCAGAACATTGCCAGGAGCCAATAAGGGTTTGCTATTATTAGTTTGAGAAAACTAAATAACACACTAGGAAGAGAAATTTTGAGGAATGGAGATGATTGTGGTGATTTATGAAACCTGCTGTTTTGGGACTAAATAAAAATTTTCTATTTTCCTTTGAATTTCTACCAAGGAATAGAGCCCACCTTATTACCTGTGATTTCATAGCTCCGGAGGCGGGGGTTCCCTACTCCCCGGATTTCATCACCTGTTGGCACCAATAGTGCAACAGCCATCAGGAATGTCTCCATAAATACAGCACTTCCTGGCTTCCTTGGCCTTGGAGTGGGGCGGGGGAAGGGGTTTCACCTTGTGTGACTGAGCTTGTTGTCATTCTTCTAGCAGGTTTTAACAGGAGAATGGGGAGAGGGCTTGTGGACTCTGATTTTGAGGAAGGAATGGGAATGAGTGAGAAGCACTGAATGGGGAAGGAGGGTGCAGGGACCAGGGTGTGTGTGCGTGTGCGTGTGCGTGTGCGTGTGCGTGTGTGTGTGTGTGTGTGTGTGTGTTCTCATAGGAGTGGGAGGAACTAGAGCAGAAAGACAAATTTGCTCTGGCATCTGGAACAAAATACCTGCCATTTGTTCTAGAGTTGTGATTGGCATTTTCTCTTTTCTAAATCAGTAGCTCACGGAGTGGTGTTTCTTAAATGTTAGTGTGCAAAAGAATCACTAGGAGTGTTTGTTAAAAATATTGAATCCCAACTGAACATGGTAGCTCACACTTGTAATCCCAGTGCTTTGGGAGGCCGAGGCGGGAGGATTGCTTGAGCCCAGGAGTTTGAGACCAACCTGGCCAACACAGGGTGATCCCCCCACAAAAGAAAATTAGCCCAGCATAGTGACATGTACCTATAGTCCCAAATACTCTGGCAGGCTGAGACTGGAGGATTGCTTGAGCCCCAGAGTTCTATGGTGCAGTGAGTTATGACCGTGCCACAGCACTCTGGTCTGGGCAACAGAGCCAGACCCTGTCTCTAAACAAAACAAAACAAAATCGAATCCTGAGCTCACCTCCAAAGATTCTGGTTCCACAGCAGCACTCTGGTGGGACTGAGTGATTTTTTGCGTTGGGGGGGGTGTCTGAGGGCTGTGGTACCCCAGAATCTGGAATGAACAGAGGGGCCATGATCTGGTTTGGGATCATCAACCAGAGGCTTTTCTGGAAGTTGCATATTTTTATAAGCACGTTTTTAAATGTCCTTAGAATGTGAAGTCCCAAGCTACCCCTTGACATCTGTACTCTTTGAGGGCAAGACCTCAAACATTAGAAATGGAAAACATTAGAAATGGAGGGGTCCTTGGGTACACTGTCATTTTACAGAGGAAGACAATAAGGCCCAGAGAGTTTAAGTGGCTTCATCATCTTACAATAGCCGATCAATAGCAGGTCTGAGACTGCCGGTGTCGTGGTTCTCCAACCAGTTACCCCCCCACTACACACTTGTTCCTCTGGGGTGGGAGATGGGGAGGAGGAGTGCGTGGGGGATGCAGTAAAAGTTGGAGGGAGTTGGGCTGGTAGCTCAGGGGGCAGGACAACCAAAATTTTGTTCTAGTTGAAAGCAGAATCAGAATTAGCATAGGGGTAATTTTGGTTTGGAATTTAAACAGCACACAATTGTCATTAAAATCACTAATAGAATTATCTTCCAAAGGTAGGAAGTCCTTCCCAGACCAAAAAAAAACAATACTCCAAGAGTAAGACTTTTTTTGTTGTTGTTGTTGTTCTCGGGAGCGGACAGATCCCCAACGGAGCTCCGGTTCAGATTTTCCTCCTAGTAACAGATCTCAGTTCAGCTCGGGCTGTCCGGGGCAGCGAGCCGAGCGGGCGCGGGCGACGTGGGCAGCGAGCCCGGCGCGGGGCTGCGGCAGCGCGGGCGGGGCGCGGCGGGCGGGGACACTGCAGCACCGCGGCCCTCGGGCGGCCGGCAGCGGCCCGCTGGAGGGGGCGCTGTGGGCACCGCGAAGCGGCCTTTTGTCAGCGCGCTCGGCCGGGAGAGCTCTCATTTCCTCCCAGCCTCGTGCGGGAAATGGATTTAATTCTGACCGCAGGGCTGTGAGGGCCGAGCGGGAACGAGCGCCTTTTGTCAAGGAGCCGCAGCTCTGTGGTCTGCAATTGCCACCGACGCGCAGGAGCTGCAGTGCTGGCGGAACTCGGCGGCTGACGAGTGCGGGGCTGCGGGATGGGTAGAAAACACTGCTCTGCAGATTAGCTGGGTGGATTTTTAAGAGCATCCTCCTCCCCCTAAAAAACCCCCTTACAAATAGCAAAACCCAACCCACAGCGGAAGACCAGAGATGGATGAGATGCGGAGCAGGAGGTAAGGCGGTCCTGGGAATGGGCACCGTGGGCTTGCCTCGGTTTTGTTGGTTTTCAAGGCGTTGCGACCCTCAGCATCCTTCCGCCCGCGGGCGCTGGTTGGTCCAGCCAGGTGAGCGGCCGCTAGCGCGCGTCGTGCAGCCCTGGCTGGCTGTGGCTTTTGCGCCCAGAGGTTTCTGGTGATGTAACATTGGAGGCTCTTTGGAAATTGGGGCTGCAAAGGCTGGCTCCTGCTTGGGGCCGGTGGGACCCTCGCCCGGAGCATAACGCCTGACAGGTAGGGCTTTCTTCTCGGGCAGAGTGGAGGGGTGGCAAGCCTCGCCTCGCCTCGCCTCACCGCGCGCGCGGGGCCGCCCCTCCCTTCCCTTCCTGCGCGGCCGCCGCCCTCCAGGGGAGCCCGTTCCCCTGGGCCTCGCGCTCGCCGACGGCGCCGCCCTCCGCCGCAGCGGCTGGCGGAGCAGGTGTGGCGTCGGCAGCCGCCCACATTTGGATGGGGCAGCTGCACGTGAGCGGCCGATAGGTCTGGATTTTATGCGGCTCTACCACTTTGGAGGGAAAAAAGGCCACTGTCCCCAGGAGGTTTTGCCAGTTCTTTCATCTCTTAGCTTCCGTCTTCCCTCCCCTCTTTTCCTCTGCCCCCCTTCCCCTCTGCACCCTGGAGGCCATCCTCTGTCCGGTGGCGGGAGTCAGTGTCTGCTTGTTTTGAAATCGCCAGCACAGTCTACCTGGTGTTGGGGGAAGGGAGGGAGGGGCAGACTGCTTTAGGATGCCGAGCAGGCAGGCTCTGGGGTTGGCCTATTGTCTTGCCTTCTCTCCTTCCTTTTCTCACTCTTAATTTCCAGCCTCTCCAAAAAATAAAAATAAAAATAAAAAAAGCAAGCCCCAGCCCACACCCTATCAAATTCTTTTAAAAATTGTCATTTATCTATGACACATGATTATTACCCATCTGGTTCTTTACGCCTACTCTTCCCTCCTCCTGCAGTTTGTCATCTGAGATTCCACTGACTCAAATGAACCTTGTCAATACTAGAACTGAAATCTCAGTTTCCTAAATGGACATTTCATGTTTTCTGAATAACCCACGAGGAGGGGCTGGTCTGGCGTACTGGCTATTGGAGAGGGTGCGCTCAACTCCTTTCACTTCTAGTTTGTGGACCTAGTTGGGAGTCATGAGATGTTTAACTCGCGTTGCGAAGGGTGTTTTCATTAGTGGGATTTTGGAGGGGTGTTTTCCTTAGTGGGATTTGAACATTAGGTTTCATTTTAAGGGAAATTTAGCTGGCCAGCATTCAAAGAGAAAGTGCTCCAAACGCATATGATCAAAGAAGAGAACTATGAAATTTCAGACTTGCAAGTAACTCCTCCCACTAACGTATGAATTAAATATATGTTAGAGATTTTAAAAGGGAGTTTAGATCATTTAGTGTTTTACTTTATCATGTTCTACCTTTATTCTGTAAAGTGATCAGACTTTTCTGAATGCCTGGAGACTAGAATCTTACCCAAGCCCTCTCACCCCTCTACTCTCCCCCCACCCCTGCCATAGGGCGCAAGTAAAAGCAAACTTTTCATTCTTAGTAGGATGTCAATACATTTTGTAAAACAGCTAAATATAAATCATTCTTTGATCCAAAATCTGTAACAATTTTGTAGCAAGCCCTAAGTTCTTTCTTTTCCACGAAATTGTCTAGCCCTCTTACAAATGTACTTGTTACATACACAATACACAACAATGTCTGAAATGACACACTACCTGAGGTTTCCAGGCGTGGATTGAATTTATTTTAAATATTAGTATGGTGCTGGAATTAGCAAACCTCAACTATCCTTAAGGTTTGCAGATGGTCAAATGTGTTGGTTGGCAGGGGATTTAGTGTTAAGATTTTCAATATATATAAAAAAAGACTTTGTTAAATATATTTATTTATCACCTACATTGTTCCACAAGGGATTTAAGACAGTTTACAGGGAATTCATAAAATATAGCAAGGGTGCCTAACTTAGAAGTAGATGAGAAAGAAAAAGAAAACTAAGGGTAGAAACATTAAATATTATTAAAAATGAGGCTGATACAAAAACACAAGCATGAGACCCTCTGTGCTGGCTATGGGGGGGGGGGAGAAACAAATCCAGCTCTGAACTTTGTAGCAGCTCAAGCAAAAAGGAAATTGACCAGCCCATGGCATACATGTTTTATTTATTTCTTAACTCATTCACTCAAACATGCAGTGAGGACCCTCTATGTGCCGGGTTCTCTGAGAGGTACTGGGAACAAAGGGATGAACTTGATAGACATGGTCTCTGCCCTGATGGGGCACTTAAAGACAAGTGCAAGAAATGGACATTCATCACTTAATCTCTCAAATGAATATATAATTACAAATTCTGAGAAGAGCTATGCAGGAAGAACACAAAATACAGAATATCATGTGTCCAGAACATAAAACACCAAATAAAAACTACCTAGGAGAAGCATAACAGTTCTTGATTCTAAGACCAGAAAGATACTTTTTCAAATATGATACAGGGTTTGGAATGTTGCCTTCAATCACCTCCTTGTCAGTCACAAGGATGGGTTTTGTATGGTTGCTTTTTAGTGTCCCTCAGTGTGAGCTCATGGTATCACACCACAGATCTCTCAGCTCCCTGAGGTTTTGAGGATGTATGTATTTTGATGGCTCTGTATATTTTCTAAAAAACATGGTTTTATTCCTGCGATAGTCTTAAATAATTAATAATAAAAAGCTGTTCTGGGTCATCCTGATGGCAAGCCCCAAACCTATGCTGGGGTCTGTGTTTGCCTCTTTGTCTTCCTATTTGGGCCAGAGGCAGGCCTGGTGGCTCGGGTCACAGCACAGATGAAGGAGCGGGGAGTTGGATAGAGTTTGAATGGTGGAGAAAGAATTGAGTCCACACAGGGCACACACAGGCTTGCCAAACTGAGCAGCTCTTGGTCCCCGCTGCTCTGTTTGCAAGGAATGGAGATCTCACGCAAGTCCCACCTTCATGTGGATCGAGGTTGCAGCTATTTATGAGCAGCAAGTGTTGTAGTAAAAACACAATGAAAAAGTTGCTGTTGTTGGTTTCAGCAATAATTAGATCAGATCTTCATTTAATGCAGATTTAGTAACTCCTCAGTAAATATCATCCATCCAAGGAAATGAGACAAGTCATTTGGTGTAATGGTTAGGTGAAGCCAGACTACCTGACTTCAAAGCCTGTTTGTCTACAAAGCTGTGGGACTTTAAGCAAGTTATTCAACCTCTCTGTTGCTCAGGTTCCTTTTATGATAATATGGGCATAAATATATGGTATCGATTTCATAGTGATATTCATAGTGATATTATAAGGATTAATGATGTGATTAAATGTTAGTGATTATTACTATTTTTATTAGTATGAAATGATACCTTATTTATGTAGACATTTATGTAGTTTGATAGCAGAATTTTACATTATGATATCTAATTATTTTCAAGTAGCAAACACACTTTTGAGGCTATTAATATTGTTTTTACACAGCATGCTTTGTGCCTGTGTACATTAGTACTGTTGAAGTCAAAATTCAGAAAATGATACAATGTAGAAATTAGACCTGAGGCTACAACTTTTTATTATTAGACTCAAAATGGTGTTTTAGTTTTTGCAAAACATTGTTATCTGTTGCAGTAAATTAATTTTATTAATTTGACATTTTAAAGTTTGATAGTTGCATTTATTTGTACATTGTTTAGGCATTTTAATAATATAAAAGCTATAAAGCATAGGTGTTTAGAACTGGTCTTTATGAGTGTACATATTTAAGTTACATTTGAATAAAAGTGACTTAGGTCAGTCCTTAAGCTGTGAGTTTTTTTACTTCAAAGGAAATTCTATGTAGTTTAAGCATTTTGAACTGTGTATAGGGACATACCTAAGATTCTCAGGATAGAATTTCGAATCTTAAGAAGAGTTTGCAGCCACAATATTTGACTCCATATACCTTGGCTGCCATAGTTTTAGCCTGAAAGAATTTTAAAGTAGTAATAAGAAAAACTGTCTTCAACTGCCACCACCACCAAATCCCCCAAGCTCAAAATCAACGAGTGGAACGACAAGCTGCCAGTAAAGATTCATCCTGGTCAATCTTCCAAGATAAGCTACTTAGGAAAGCTTTGCTAATGTTATTGAATGAAATGAAAGTTTATCCTCCGTGGGGTACAAATTTCAATAGCATAGATTAAAACAAGTTTGTTGATTACATCATATGAATCTATTTTTACATTTTCTTTGTACCTAAGTATCTGTCAAAGAGCACAGGAGATATGTTAGTCTCCACTCCAGTGGTATTTTTGACAGCTGTCCTTTTGCTGTATACGTATCATATACGTTTATATCTATGAATCTCTTGTATACATAGTTATATTTGTATATTTATTTAATATATAATGTAGATGTAATTATATACTATATACATGTATTTATGTATATTTTATATATTTTTAAATAGTTATATTTGGTGCTGTGTTACTTAGGGCCCTGATGGGATTTCTGGGATGAGGGACGTTCACTGCTAGAGCCAGGACAGTGTCAGGCAGGTGGGGATGGCTGGTCACGTGAGACACACCCTGTGAATCACAAATGCTCTGACTCTGGCATATCCATGGTGGAATGAATCTGCTTTATTTTCAAACCTTCTTTTTTTGTCTTATTGTATGTTTTTTTTTTTTGCCTTAAATTTTATTGTGCGATAATGAAACTGAGATCCTGCCATCTTTCTGTTTTCATTTCTCTGGTGTGATGCTCATTCTTTTCCTTTTTAAGCTTTCTTCCTTCATATCATTTTGGTTCTTGTCTATTTTAAACAACATAATTGGATTTTTCAGACCAAATGTACATTTATTATATATGATACAGTTGACTTTTGAAGATTTTAATTTACATTAAAAAATTCCAAGTATTTCCTCACCCTAGTATAAAATTTCCTTATTCTTAAGATAAAAGGGAAATAATCCATCTATTTTTTTCTACTAGTCCTCATTGACATTAAAAATATACTTATGTCTATTAATTCTCTTATAGAGATTTAATACATTTGAATTTCTTTCTTTTCTCTTCCCTCTCCCATTAAACTTTTTACCTTAAAAATATCTTGGCTTTTAGATCCAGTTTATCTTTTTTTTAAGAAAAAACAATGCATGCTTTTGCTTTCCAGAATTAATTTTTGACATTTACATTATGTGTCATAGCCATATTAACAGCTGTTTTTTAGACTGAGAGTCTGAAAGTCATATAGCCTATAGCACTCAATCCTTTTACTGTGCTCGATCTTTATTTTTACTTATTTCTTGATTAGTTGGAATTTTTTTCAGAAAAGGTAATATATTCTGTTCTTGCTTACCTAAGAACTTCTTTATGCTGCCCTCACATAGTAATACCATCTTTTTGGGACATATAATTTTTATCAAAATCTTCTCACCTAAAAACTCTAGATTTTGTTCTTTTGTCTTCTGGCATTTTGTATTATGGGAGATAAGTTTGTTGCCAACATTATCAAAATCAGTGTAAGAAAGTCCATGAAGTTTTAAATTTTTTCCCTGGCTATGACTACTTTATTAAAAAAAAACCCTTAATATTTATAAAACATAACACAGAGAAAATGCCATGAAACAAATGTGCAGCTTAGCAAAGTATTATAAAGTGAATGCCCATGTGACCACCTGCAGGTCGCTGTCAGCTCCCAGAAACCTCTGGCCACATCTCCTCCTTCCCTCCGGAGGTAACCACTCACTTTTCTTTTATGGTAGTCATTTCCTTGCTTTCTTCTATAGTTTTGCAATCTAAACTTGCATCCTCAAACAAAATACATCAGACTTGTCTCTCTTAAACTTTATAAAATTAGAATTGTACCATTTTTATCTAGCTCAATGTTATAACTATAACGACTCCATGATGACTACTTTGATGCTTCAGAAAATATATATAAAATTCATCCCGAGAGTGTTTGGAGGCCCTGCTTTGCTGATGTTCTAAACTCACGTTGGCTGATTGTTGGGTGATCCAGCACAGTCAAGAAGGAAGCAGTCTGCAGAAGACAATTTTAGACAAGACGAGTTTGAGATGGGATGGCTCGTAGAGAGGCAGGTATGTGTTTCCGGGCTGAGACCTGGCAGGGAGACCTGGGCTGGAGGTACAAGGTCACAAATAGACGAATGGAGATGGTTTCGAGATGTCTCCATAAGCCTAAATGTTTACCTTCCCTCTCTCCAAAATGATCACAGACAAATATTAATACAAGGAAAACAGATCTATTTTAGTTTTTGAGAACAAGAAGAGAATAAACAATGCGCCTAGATTCCCATTGTTTAAGGACTCTGTAGGAGATATGGTACAGATGGTGCCAATCAGCTTCAGCCCATGATTCAACAAGGGGCCCTCTTGGGAAGAAGCAGGGATGTCCTCCCTGTTGAGTCCTAGAATAATCCTCAGGCTCAAGGCAGCAGAGCTGGATGAGCTGGGGTGAGAGTAGGGTATAAACCGAAGGGCTCTAGGGACTCTATCTGTACTGCCATCTCGAGTGGTGGACCCCCAATATTGACATGTGCTGAGGGAGCTCCAAATAAACTGGGGCTTTAATATATCCGGCTTCAAACAAGGTCGATTCTGATTAACTTGCCAGAGGCAGCTAAAAATAAAGATACATAAGTACAAAAATAAATGTTGCTTGGCCCAGCAGTAAATACCCCTAATGTATTTATTTAATCTGACACAGGGCCTCACCCCAGGGCAGGAGCTGGAGGCCAGGGAGTTTAGGATGTAGTTACCCGAAAACAAATTGCAGTCTTCCATTTGATATCTGGACTGGTCTTCTGTATGCCTAGCCTTGAACTGGCTGGAAAAAACTTACCAGACCAAGTAGTAAATCCCTTTGGCTTCTATCAGTGGAAGCTCTGAGGATCATTTGATATCCTTCACATTATCTCCACAGCTCCCTGAGTTGATTCCAGTTCTAGTAGCTTCCATGAGACCCGGCTAGACTTTGGTTCCTATGTTGATGAGGTTTCCCTTCCACTCTACCTGAGCTAATTTGCTTGGGTTTCTGTTTCTTACGGCCACACTGCTCCTGGCTGAAACCCTAGATTACTTTAGAGCCTCTCCCACCTTCCCTGCTTCCAGCCCAATTTTTCCATCCATAGTTGATCTTTTTGAAACAAAAATCTAATCTCATCATTCCTCTACCCTCAGGATAAAGCCCAAACTTCTCACCCATGTCTACTGCTTTCCTTCTTCCTTCACACTCTACCCTAAGGAGGCCGAACCGCTCCATCTTTCTGAACATACTCTCCCACCACCGCCCCCTTGGTTTCTACACCTTTCATGAGCACTTTCCTACTTTCCTTCTCCTTGTATGTCCTACCCCTACCTTTTGTTTAGCAAGTTGGTTCTTTTAGAAAGCCAATAAAATAGACAAGCATTCAGCAAGCCTAATTAAGATAAAAAGAAAAAGAAATCCACAATGCTGGAAAAGACATGTGGAACAAAGGGAAGAAAAGACTTGAAATCATAAGAACACTATTCATTATTGTATCCTGACATCTGTGAAAATCTTGATGAGATGGACAGTTTTCACAGAAAATAGGAACTATCAATATACTCAAGAAATAGAATGTCAGCCGGGTGGGGCACAGTGGCTCACGCCTGTAATCCTAGTGCTCTGGGAGGCCAAGGTAGGAGGATCGCTTGAGCTCAGGAATTCGAAACCAGCCTGAGCAAGAGCGAGACCCCGTCTCTTCTAAAAATAAAAAAAATTAGCTGGGCATGGTGGTGTACGCTGATAGTCCCAGTTACTCAGGAGGTTGAGGCAGGAGGATCGCTTGAGCCCAGGAGTTTGAGGCTACAGTGAGCTACAATGATGTCACTGCACTGATGACTCCACTGCACTTCACCCAGGGCAACAGAGTGAGACTCTGTTTTTAAAAAAAGAAAGAAAGAAAGCAAGAAACGGAATGTCATGTTCTGGTACGGGAAGAACTGATGTTGCAAAGATGTCGATTCCTCACAGTTCCTGCCATGTGGATGGCAGCCTTCATGGTAACCAGAAGCGACGCAGATTTGTTCCTATTTTTACATTCCTCTGGTGATTTTCTGTGGAATTTTGAAAGGATAGTTAAATGCTTATGCTTGATTGTGAATCATTTTATTGAAGGGAAAATCAATACAAGGGCACTTTAATGACATTTATAAATTGTTTTTCTCAAAGAACAAATGAAGTTATTAAACTTTGAAACGCACGGAGACTTTATGAAAACAATCTCATTTAACAACGGACATGATTTTCCACCCACGTTATTTTATGGAGTATGAATTTCATCATGTTGGTGTTCTTTACTCAGCATGGAGCCTCCATAAGAATCTCTTTGCTTTTACTTTGAAAAATCTGTGGTGAAAAGACACAGGAAAAGTGAGGGCGGGTTCAGTTCTTTCCTCCTTTTCTTGTGTCAGGAGGCAGAGCATCCATACTGATTATCTCAGCATCCCTTTATTTAGAATTTATTCTACTTCCTTCTTAACACCACATTTCTCTTAGATCTTTCCAGCACCCCCATTTGTGTCCTAAATTAGCTACATCTGTTACCATAGTTATGCAGTACCCAGCTTAACCACTGCACACTCGCTCCTACCGTATTGTGTGTGAGACTTCCTCTTATTTCATAAAACATGTCATTATTTTTCTTTCTTCTCCTGTCCCCAAATGTCTAGTTTTTAAGACAATGTATGTGTGTAGTTAATAAATCAAATAGGACTGAAGAACTTCTAATAAAAAGCAACAATCCCTGCCCAAATCCCACCTGAAATCCCTTATCTGCAGGCAAACCCCTTTTAGCTGTGTTGTTCATTCTGCTGTAGTTACCTCTGTATCTCAAAATACTATGCATATACTTCTGTTTCTGCATTTATCGGCTGCGGTCGTCGTCTGATGACTTCCTGCCATGAAAGTTAAGGATGTAGCTTATTTACATCGCACCTCCATCTCCTCACCGCCTTTCTACTGCAATCCCTGCAACTCCAGATGATGTACTTATTGAAACCAGATTTCTCATTCTGTCAACTGTGGATCACGTTACTTGCCGCTCTACTCTGTAAGATAAGGCGGTTACCACCACTTCTCCCTGCCTGCTTCCTCCTTCCCTCTAGCTGTACATTTGCTTTTGCATCATCCAAGTTGATAACATATTCATTCTGTTCCCTAGCCACCACTGGTTTTTATGATTTTTCTATAAGGTAATTTGAAAAGCTGAAAACTCTTAAAGTGTTCATTACCTGACTGGGTTGATATTGTTCCCTGCACAATAAGGATTTTGTAAGCTTCTCGGGGGCTCTAATATCTCAACTCGGCCCTTGGGATACTAATTAGAAAATGTTCCCAGGGTGAATTTCAAGTTAATTCTGTTATTTGGGGCCTCCTAAATGACCCCCCCCCCAAGAAGGGCTTTCCTCTGGGGATGCCAGTACCATTGCAGCTGCTCTAGTTCCCTGCAGTGTGTGCAGTTTCTCTAGGAAGAGCCATCCAGTGATTGAAGTTGATAAATTCAGAAACAGCAGTATGTGCATGTTATTTTGAGACAAAGAGGTGACTGCAGTTGGGTGCCTGGCTGTGGCCCGCTGTATGTGGGGGCATGAGGGGTGTGGGCGGGGTCTGCGGCTCTGTGTAGAGACCTGCATTTTGTGCCCCTGTGTTCAGCGCCTTTTTCTTCTTCCTGTCCTCGGCAATACCTGCCATCTCAGAGATAGGGACATCCTTGGGGATGGTGGGCAGGTGGGTGCCTCCTTTCCTTGGCTCTGGGCTCCGCTGCCTGAAATCCAGGTTGGGGCTTATTTTGCCCTCAAACATCAGTCACCAGTCCCCCATCTGCTTTTTATCCTCCAGGAATTTGTTGAACTGTTTCCTCTGGTTATGACCCACTTTTACTTTGTCATTGTGGGATTAGGAATACACTACTAATATAGGGGAATAATATATATTTTATTCCCTTATGATCAATCTAATAAGGTCCAAGAAGAGAGAGAAACATAGAGATAGGTAGAATAAGGCTGCCTGCTTGGATCAGAAGCCTTTTTCTAAGGGGTGTTAATTTTCCATGAAGTCATACATAGTAGTAAAACAAACCATTAGAGTGGCCATGATCTAAATTCAGACTCTGGTGAAGTTTGATTTTCTTCTTTATGAAAATGCCTTCAAATAGCTGCAGTACCTATCAATTCCAGTGTCTTCTCCCACCTAGAATAATCCAGAAACATTTAAACATTCTTTCTCCCTACGCAGATTTTTGACTTTTAGTTTATGTACAATTCCAAGAAGCTATTTCTCCTCAGAGATTCAGAAAAATAGAAGTGGCAAATTAGAAAGAAGAGTTTGGCTGATAGTTTAAAAGGGATTAGGATAAAAATGAGGATTAAGAGAAGTGAAACTTTACCTAGGAACCTGGATGGCATTTATTGCCCAAGTGCTGTGGAAGATCATTGGGCAGGTTGCCAATACTGTACTTGACCTAGACCTGGAAAGTAAGAAACTAATGGAAAAAGTAAGTGAACAATGGAGTAGATCCTCCCAGAGGGAGTGGCTGCTGCTTTTCTCACCTGGATGAGAAGGCGGGATTTGTGGGTGCCAAAGGCTCTTTGTTCACCCAGTAAATACAGAGTTAGGATGCACAAGAAATTCCAGTTGCCTCTGTGTTTCCATCTCTTGGGAGATTATTGCCTCATTTTTCAGCCTTGGTGATGATCATCAAGACTGAAAACAGTTTTTGGGGTCCTGCTATATATCTTAATGTTAAAGTTATAGGCTGTAAAATTATTGTCAGTTTTGAAAACTGTATTTGTTATATTTAGTTCTGAACTGAAGATATATCAAGATTAAGGATGTCAAATAACTAAAATCTCCTCTTAAAATGTCTGTTTCATTTATGGATGAAATTGTATGTTTAGGATCAAAGTAATCTTTTTTTTTTTTTTTTTTTAATGGGGAGATGAGTGGCATTAGAGGTGAGTTAAAATAGACCATGAGTTGATACCTATTGAGGCTGGGTATAATGTATCATCTAAACCGACACACTTTAAGGAGGACGTGCTGTTAATAATTACATTGGAAGAAGAGGCAGAATCTGGACTCTCTTGGGGAAACTGCCGTCTACTCTGAAGCGAGGTGATGGGGACGTGGCATTCGTTATTGTCTGCTCTCTAATTTTGTCTATTTTCAAATTTTCCATAATTAAAAAATGTCTGCTGTTTTGTATTGTTTGCTGTTTTATTAAAATTGGAGCTCTTCATCTTGAACCATGATGTTAAACATTCATCAACTTCAAACATGAAATGAAAATAGCTAGAGAAGGTTGTCAAAGATAAATCTGTTAAGTCGATCCATAATAATGGGGCAAATATCCATAGATTCTGCAACTGGCATACCCAGGAAGCAGTACTTAATTAAACTGACAATGTTATAAAGCAGATCTGTAGCTTCAGCTTATGCAAAGGAGTCTGGTTTTTATTGTTCTGAATTGGGTTCACGGGATGTTACGTACGCATGGGTGGATGCGCCCCAGAAAGAGCAAGTCTGTTGGGGAATGAGGAGGCAAGAAAACGGGGCTTCTGCTTGCAGAGCAAGTCCACATGCCCATCTGTAACTGTCTTGGTGTCTCTCCTGTTTGAGATGCTCCTTTACCTTTTACCTGCTAAAACATCCTTCCAAAGTTAGTCAGATTTTGAGAAAGGTTTCCATTCCCGCTTCGTAATCCCCTTGATATAGTCAAGAGCAGGTGAGTGATTTTTTTGCTGCTGCACTTTGAAGTGGTGTGGGTGAGACACTTGGACAAGGCTGCGAGGGCAGGTAAACCTTTCTGGATATCAGTCATTCTGATTCTGCCAATCAGAGGGCCCCGATGGCTGTGGATTTGGAGTGAGGCCCTTTGTGGCCTATTCGAGATGTGGCTGGGACCGATGGCTGCCCAGTACCTAGATGGCAGCAGCAAGATGGCCCTGTGAAGTGAAGCTGGGTGCCAGGCAAGGTACTGTGTCCGTATGCGAGTTCTCTCAAGACGAGTGCAGCTGCTGGAGGGTCAGAAACCAGCTCTTTAAACGTGCTGCTGTTTGTTTTGCTGGTATTATTCATTATTGCGTCAACTCCAGTATTATCTAGAAGGTCACTTTTTAATTTATTTACTTGTTTTTTTAAAGTCAAGTTTAGTGAGAGATAATATGCACATCGTAAAATTCTCCTTTCTTACATGTATAGGTCTATGAATTCTGACAAATATACACAGTAATGTAACCACCACCACAATCAAGGTAGAAAAAACTTTCCTCATGCCCCTTAGTAGAAAAGCCCCTCACTCCACCCACAGTCCTTGGCCACCACCCATCTGTTTTTGATTTTGCCTTTTCCAGAATGTCACATAGATGGGATCATACAGTGTGGCCCTTTGTGCCAGGCATCTTTTGCCTTACATAATGTTTTTGAGATTCATCCATGTTGTTACAAATATTAACAACGTTCCTTTATGATTGCTGAGTAATGTATCTTTAGATGGATGTACCTCAGTTTGTTTAGCTATTCACCCATTAAACCATTTGGGTTGTTTCTGGTTCTTGACGATTATGAATCAAGCCACTGTATACATCGGCATACAGGCTTTTGTGTGAATATGGATTTCCATTCTCTTGAGTAAGCACCTAGAAGTGAGATTGCAATGTGGTGTGGTAAGCTTATGCTTCACTTTATAGAAAACTGCCAAGCTGTTTCCAAAATGATTGTACCGTTTTGCATTTCTTCCACAGCGTATGAGAGTTCTAGTTGTGCTACACTTGGTATTGTCAGGTTTTTTTTTGTTTTTAATTTTAGTCACATAGTAGGTATAGAGTAGTATCTCACTGTGGTTTTAGTTTTCCTTTCCCTAAAGATCAGAGATGCTGAGCATCTTTTCATGTGCGTGAATTCCATTGTATCTCTTTTTCGGTTGTTTGCTTGTCTTTTAAATATCAGCAAGGCTCTGCCTAGCTAAGGCAAACAGGGAAGGGGCATTTCCTTAGTCTCAAAGAGAAACAAGGGGGCTGGTATGCGGGGATGTGGGGAGAGTTGCCTAAAAGGAAGGTAGTACTCAGGGGGTGATGTCAGGAGCTAGGGTATCTGATCCTTCCCTCCTGCACAGGCTGCTTCTGGAGTTCTCTTCTGGAGGATTTTGTGGTTTATATTATGAGGGGCCGCTCCCTTAGGGAGGGAGGGAGGAAGATAAGCTATAATATTGATTCCATTTTTAAAACTTTGGTGGAAACAGTGGAGGGAGAGGGGCCAGAGGAGTTAGAGGTGTTTTATAAGGGAGTGGTTACCCAGCTGGACAATTTAATTTAACTTCAATGGGAAGAGCAGAGTTTGGAGGTAGACAGTAAAAAAGTGAGTAGAAGGTCTCAGAGACATTGGAGAATTGCTGGGAGGAGGGGTGCCAGAGTAGGTGGACTGGAAGGGGAGGGTCAAGGGGTAGGATGTTGAAATCCAGTTGTTGGAGGTGGTGATATTATCAGTGACTGCAAGATCTAGGGTATGACCAGGGGAGGGTGGCTGAAACTAGGGTTAAGGAGAGATGACTGGCATTAGAGGCCATGGAGATGTGACATTGGGTGTTGGGTGGGTCACTGTGTGGATGCGGAAGTCACCAGGAATAAGTAAGGATAGCGATGGAGCCAAGAGCTGAAGTCATCAGAGAATGAGGGCAGTGACTGGGAGGGCGGTAGAGGACAGTCACAAGGAGGGGTGATGGGAAGTCAAGTTGGAAGACGTGTGCTTCCAAGGCAATGGGGTTTTTGAAGGAGTGGAATGGAGGTGACTATGGGGCTGACAGAGGTTGTGCACCCAGGCCTGAGAATGTGGGATGTGGGAGAGAGTGCTGTGGGCCAACAGTGCATCAGGGGAGAGCCAGGCTTTAGCTTCTTGATTTGCGGGTCACAGGAAAGGGCTTTATGTAGCTAGATTAGAAAGTGCTGCAAAGAGTTATGTGATTGTTCAATTTGATTGGTTTTCAAGCAGGAAGGAAGATAACCAAGGAGGCATTATTGACTTTGGGCTTGTTGAAAACTCAATTAAAGGCAATTAACAGTATCTGGTGTTGTTTACCAAAGTACTTGTCTCATGAGGGATCTCCTAGCAGTTTCTGTGAATTGTAAGAACAGGAGGAAAAATTCCCTCCCTTGAGGGAGGGATATGACATCTTGTGTTTTCATGTCATTAATTCCTGCCTCATCCCTCAGCCATAAATCTCATGGGGGGGACAGAAGACGTCTGTCCTTTTGTATCACCATCTCGCTGTTGCTCTACGATGACTCCCTTGTTTAGCCTTGTTGTGCTGATGGTGACCTTTAATGTAATAAAATGCTTACAAGAATAACGAGAATTGATGGAGAAGATGCTCTTTCTCATGATTCATGCTTCTATGCATTAGAATGTTAGGACATTTTTGGAGGAATGAAGCATGTTATTGGAGAGCATGGTTTTTTTTTTTTTTAAATGCATGGCCAAAAATCTCAAAAAAGCACCCTGTACTACCTGGCAATTCTGAGGCATTTACCTTCCCACTTTCCAAAATGACGAATTCACTCTTCCTTTCTCTAAATCCTCTTTCCTTTCCACCCCACCCACCTTGCTCGGTGCCTCCGACTTCATTGAGAACAGAAGCAATGATCTGGGAGCTCCCCCATCTTCCCACCACCAAGCCTCCCTCCCACCTGACATGCTGCTCTGGGTCAAGTGGCCCCTGCTTCTATCGGAGGCCGCCTTTCTTTCTGGGCACTTTTCCTTCTTACCTTCTCAAAAACATCACTCTAGCAATTGGTCCTTCTGTTTTCTGCGTCATCAGCGTGTCCCCCTCCCCTCTTCTCTCTCTCTCAATTGCAACATTCCCATTGGCATTCAGGCACGCTCTAGAATCTCCTAAGTATCTCCAGCTACTACCCCATTTCTCTCTTTTTGTTCTCAGCAAAACTCCTTAGAAGAGTTGTGTTTGCTCCCTGTCTTACTTCTTGTCCTCCGCTGTCTATATTTGGGCTTCTGTCCTCTCTGTGGCTCTGAGGCTGCTCTTGTCAAAGTCATTGAAAATGACCTCCATATTGCCAGATCTAATGGCCTCTCCTCTGTTCTTACCTTGCTTGACCCATCAGCAGCATTCGACACAGTTGAGACATTCTTATTATCTGGACTTCCGGAATACCTCATTTCCTGGTTTTCCTGGCTGTTCCTCCTTTTCCTCCTTGCATTTCCCTTTTCTTTCACCAGACCTCTAAGGATGAGAGAGCTCAATGGCTCTGCCCTGGGCCACCTTGTCTTTCTTATATACTCTCTCTAGGGAAGCCCAACTTGGCTTTAGCCTGCATGTGTATGCTGATGAGTCCAAAGTCTCTTATCTCCTCAGAGTTCTAGCTCATTGCTTCTTGACCTTTAATGTGCACACTGATCACCTCAGGATCCTGTAAAAATGTAAATTCCAATTCCGTAGGTCCGGGGTGGGGCCTGAGATTTTGCATTTCCAGCAAGCTCCCAAGTGATGTTGATGTTGCTGGTCTTTGGATCTTGCTTTGAGGAGTGCTGAGGAGTGAAGCTGAAGACTTGAACATTTGTACATGGATGTCTTACAGGCATCTCAGCCCAAACCTAACATGACCCACTGGAGCTCTTGATTTCTTTCCTCAAACCCCTTTCTCTCTGTATTTTCTTACATCATCCTCCCCGTTGCTCAAGCCAAAAATCCTGGAGTTGTCCTTGGTTTCTCTCTTTCCTTCACTTTCTCATTCAATCCATCAGAAAATTCTGTTGGCTCAGTCCTCCAACATATCCCAGATCTTTCTACTTGGCTCCATTAGTAGCTAATATTTATCCAGTACCTCCTACTTGTCAGACTGTGTTAATGATACACATTTATATTCACATGTATTTAAAGTCTAATCATCACAATAACCCTATAGGGTAGATGGCATTATTAATCTCATTTTTAGGATAAGAGAAGTGGACAGATAGTTGGCAATAAATAATTCCTTGTGCATTGAGTATATGAATAAACTTTATGCTTATAACTGGATAATGCTACATAGACCCGTAGTTTATTACTTTAAAAACCCAACTCATTCTTTTGGTTAGTTTTTCTCCTTTGTTGTAAATATAATAGTCAGTAGTGGTACTGATATGCTTAGAGATTTTGGGAGAGAGTATCTTATTTTAAGTTTTCTGTGTCCTTGCTAGGCACAAATTATATTGCAAATATCCATAGGCAAGTGTCCAAAGAGTGTGTGTGTTACAAAATTTATAGTCTCTTTGGCTTCTTCAAACCATTTTGACAAGGGCTATAGGCATTGAAGGCACTAGAAATAATTTCTGTTTAATAATTACAATATTGTGATGCACCTTTACTAAGACATTGTGTCTTGTGTGTCCTTGCAAAGAGCAATGATTCTTTTATTTCTCATTACATCTTTGCATTTTCTATAACCTGTGGGCTATATTGAGAAAATGACTTCAAGCTCCAAGATGTGTTCCTTTCCTAAGTTTCCTTTGTCTTGATTTATTTGGAGAATATTTTGCTCTGTGTTTGTTATCACAGTTACAAAGTATGATGAGAAATGGTTGGTATTTAGGGAAAAAGCAACCTAATGGTCAAGTGCATGGACACTAGTTTCAAATGACTAAAGTCTCTAAAATGATTGGGTTGTTTAGATTGGAGAAGAGCAGTTAAGTGACTACTTTGTTACACCATTTTTAAAAAGGAAGTACTTAGTAAATTTGTTCACAAAATAAAGACATCTTTTGTAATGTGAATAATTTACCTAGTTTTATAAGTGTCAGTTTCTCTTAAGAGTGGGAAAAAGAGACACATTCATTTTTGTCCTAGTAATTTCTATTGCAGCCCTCCTAAAGAACCATTCTTCCCTTTTAGGACTTTTAATATAACAAGGCAAACATAACACCAAATGTAACACTGAATTCCTTTTTCTAGTTCAGTTCAAAGAGAATCCTGATGTTAAGATTCCTGTATATAAGTGAACACAGAAAAGCTCAAAGGCTTCTAAGCATTAGTAAGGGCTGGCTTTTCCGACTTTTCATCCCAACGAGCCCTGCCTGACTTTATGTTTCTGGGTTATGTGCGTCAAATATTACATACCTGGAACATTCCCACTGGAATTCTAGAGTGTCAAAGCGGAAGGGACCATACAGACCTCCAGTCCAATCCCTTCATTGTACAGATCAAATGGAGCCGAGCAAAGATAAGGCGAGGCAGATAATTAATGGCAAATCCAGGGTTTCTGAAAACTCTTCTTTAGGGCATTTCTATTTAAACATCACCTTTCCCATTTTTTAATGTCATAGTTTCCAAGATGCTCTTGGATATCAAGGAAAAGTGACAGGAAGAATATAAATTCTTTGTAAGAATCTAAAATATGGTGGAGGAGCTGGGCCGGGGGAGGGAGTTGCAGGGAGCAGGCTCTCCATATGGCCAGGCCTTAATGTTGACCCTTAATTCCCACCCCCGGACACAGGAAAAATTATGATCATTTAGACTTTATCACAATTTTGCAAAGTATTAGTTTCCTAGGGCTGCCTTAACAAAGTACTACAAACTGGATGGCTTATAACAATTCTCTTCTGGGAAGAATCCTTTCTTATCTCTTCCTACCATCAGGTCGTTGCCCGCAATTCTTGGCATCCCTTGGCTTGCAACTGCATCCCTCTATTCTCTGCCTCCATCACTGCATGGTCTCTGTGTCTCCTCCGTGACTCTGTATGTCCAAATCTCCTCCTCCTTATAAGGACGCTGGTCATTGGATTTAGGCATCACCCTAATCCACTATGACGTCGTCTTATCCTGATCATGTCTGCAAAGACCCTATTTCTAAATAAGGACACAGTCACAGACTTCAGGTGAACATGAATTTTGGAGAGACATGATTCAACCCATTATGCAAAGTTACAATGGTTTTATGTTTCAACTTTTGCAAACATTTATGTTTGTGTGTCCTAGAAAGATATGTCGTTTCCTTGGTCCGGGGTGTAGTGGAAGGAGAGGGCTAGAGAGAGAGAGAAAGAGAGACAGAGAGAGAGAGAGAGAGAGAGAGAGAGAGAAAACGTGAGTACACACACACACACACACACACACACACACACTTCTGGACCGCTGCTTCCCAAACTATATTTTTTGGAACACTATTCCCAAGAGATGTAATGTAAAATAAAAGTTCCATGGTCAATAGAATTTGGGAGACACTGGACTCTACCGTCCTCTCAGAGCATCATCAGGCATCTAGGATATAAAAGGCTCAGAAAGGTCCTGTAACAAGGACCTGTGTTTACCCTGCTGATTCTAAAACTTACTGGACAGGGAAATCTTTTGTCTATATAGCCCTCTATATTGGTTAAGGATTGCCTCCAGCTGCATGAAGCAGAAACCCAGCCACCGTGGCTTAGCCAAATAGCTGTTTATTTCCCTTCCTTAGAAAGCCCAGAGGTCAGAAATCCAGGGCTAGTGCAGCAGCTACTGATGGCGCCAACATGCCAGGCTCCTGTCTCTCTGCCCTGTCATGCTTAGCAGGTAGTGTTCTTTCTCTTGAAAGTTTGCAAACCACCTACTCCATTTCCGGCCTCCTGACTACCTTCTAGACAGGGAGCAGAAGAAGAAAGTGATGAGAGCGAAGGGATATTATTTCCATCAGGAAATTAGACTTTCTCAGAAATTCCCAGCAGATTTCAGCTTACACATTATTGACCAAGACTGTGTCAAATGTTTGCTTCTAGCTTCAGGGAAGGCTGAGAAATGCAGGTTTTTAGTTGAGCATATTGTTCCCTGGATGAAATTGAGGTTCTGTTAGGGAGGAAGAAGGGGAGGTATATATTGACTAGCTAGCAGTGACTGCTACACACATAATTTCCCCTGGCATTAGTGACCAGGAGGTCATTCTTGTTAAACATTTGTCCCAGCTGTCCTTCACAAGCAAGTACTCCTATAGAATTCTGGGTTTTTAGCATCAGCCTCCAACTTTAATCCTGCCAAACATTTAGTTCGGGACAACTCAAGCAGTTTAAGTGCCCACACTCATATGGCTCCATGCTACACTAAGTGCCTTTTAAATTATTTAATGGCTTGAAGTGTGTTTGCACTCCGAAGCTAATTTCATTTTCTCTAATGTTCTCTAATGGAATTTGGAACTTACCTCTCTACAACCCCCCAAAATCCCTTTTACATGTAGCTGCCATGTTTAAAGTAATATACTCAAAATGCATCATAGAAACAATGCTTTTTTCTGGCCAACATTTAAAGCAGCGGAAAGACAAAGACTTTCATCTTCTAAGAGACAATGGATGCTGCAGAGTGGC
>CAUYSK010031996.1:0-55748 GCA_963575035.1 Avahi laniger
TCCTCTGGAATCAATCATAGAATAAGGGTTGTTCTTAAATACCTTGATGAGGGTATTGAATCGGAGAAACTATTTGCAAACTATTCATCAGACAAGGGACTAATAGTGAAAATGTACAAGGAACTCAAACAACTCAACAATAAATATAATAATTCCATTAAAAAGTGGGCAAAGGAGATGAAGAGACAATTCTCAAAAGAACACATACAAATGAGGCCGGGCGCGGTGGCTCATGCCTGTAATCCTAGCACTCTGGGAGGCCAAGGCGGGTGGATCGCTCAAGGTCAGGAGTTTGAGACCAGCCTGAGCAAGAGCAAGACCCCATCTCTACTAAAAAATAGAAAGAAATGATCTGGACAACTAATATATATAAAAAAAAATTAGCCAGACATGGTGGCACATGCCTGTAGTCCCAGCTACTTGGGAGGCTGAGGCAGTAGGATTGCTTGAGCCCAGGAGTTTGAGGTTGCTATGAGCAATCCACCCACCTTGGATTCAATAGGTCATCTCTTTATTCTGTTGATTGTTTCCTTTGTTGTGCAGAAGCTTTTTGTTTAATATAGTACCATTTGCCTATTTTTGTTTTAGTCGTCTATGCTTTTCAGGTCTTAGCCATAAAATCTTTGTCTAGACTAATGTGTCCTGAAGTGTTTTCCTATGTATTCTTCTAGTACTTTGATGATTTTGAGTCTTACATTTAAATCTTTAATCCATCTTGAGGTGATTTTTGTATATAGTGAGAGACAGGGTTCCAGTTTCATTCTTCTGCATATGGATATCTGATTTTCCCAACACCATTTATTGAAGAGGGTGCCGTTGCTTCAATGTATGCTCTTGTCAGCTTTGTTGAAAATCATTTGGCTGTAAACATGTTGATTTGTTTGTGGGTTCTCTATTCTGTTTCATTGGTCTGTGTCTATTTTTATACCAATACCATGCTGTTTTGGTTACTATAGCCTTGTAATATATTTTGAAGCCAGTTAATATGATGCTTCCAGCTTTGATCTGTTTGCTCAGTATTGCTTTGGCTATTTGGGATCTTTTTGGTTCCATACAAATTTTATGATTATTTTCTATATTTCTGTGAAAAATGACATTGGTATTTTGGTAGGGATTGCATTGAATCTGTAGATTGCTTTGGTGAGTATGGTATTTTTAACAATATTAAATCTTCTGACCCATTAGTGTGGGAATGTATTTTCATTTGTGTCCTCTTCAACGTCTTTCATCAGTGTTTTGTAGTTTTCCTTTTGGAGATATTTTACCTCCTGGTTAAATTTATTCCTAGAAATTTTATTTTGTTTTTTGTAGCTGTTGTAAATGGAATTGCCTTCTTGATTTCTTTTTCAGTTATTTCATTATTGGTGTATAGAAACACTACTGATTTTTGTATGTTGATTTTGTATCCTGCCACATTGCTGAATTTGCTTATCAGCTCTAGGAGTTTTTGGGTGGAGTCTTTTGATTTTTCCAGATATAAGATCATGCAATTTGCAAGGAGGGGCAATTTGGCTTCCTCTTTTCCAATTTGGATGCCTTTTTATTTCTTTTTCTTGTCTTATTGCTCTGGGTAGGACTTCCAGTATTGTGTTGAATAGGAGTGGTGAAAGTGTACATCCTTTTCTCATTCCAGTTCTTAGAAGAAAGACTTTCAACTTTTCCCCATTCAGTATGATGTTAGCTGTGGGCTTATCATATATGGCCTTTATTATTTTGAGGTAGGTTCCTTCTATGCCTAGTTTTTTTGAGAGTTTTTATCATGAAGGGATGTTGAATTTTATCAAATGCTTTTTCTCTGTCTATGGAGACATGGTTTTTGTCCTTCATTCTGTTGATGTGATATATCATATTTATTGATTTGCATATATTAAACCATCCTTGAATCCCTGGTATAAATCCCACTTGGTCATGGTGTATTATCTTTTTGATGTCCTGTTGAATTTCGTTTGTTAGTATTTTGTTGAGGATTTTTGCATCTATGTTCATCAGGGTTATTGGCCTGCAGTTTTCTTTATTTGTTGTGTCCTTGTCTGGTTTTGGTATCAGGGTAATGCTGGCCTCATAGAATGAGTTAGGGAGAATTCCTTTCTTTTCAATTTTTTGAAATAGTTTGTGGAGAATTGGTATTAGTTTTTTATGTGTTTGGTAGAATTTGGCAATGAATCCATCTGGTCCTGGGCTTTTCTTTGTTGGGAAACTTTCTATTACTGCTTCAATCTTGCTACTTGTTATTGGTCTGTTCAGGTTTTCTATTTCTTCTTGATTCAATTTTGGTAGGTTGTATGTGTCCAGGAGTTTATCAATTTCTTCTAAGTTTTCCAGTTCATTAGGATATAGTTGTTCATAATAGCCTCTGACAATCTTTTGTATTTCTGTGCTATTTGTTGTAATGTCTCCTTTTTTCATTGTTGCTTTTTAAATTTGGGTCTTTTCTCTTCTTGGTTAGTCTAGCTAGCAGTTTATCAATTTTATTTATCTTTGAAGAATCAACTTTTCAGTTCATTGATTCTTTGTATTTTTTTAGTATCTATTTTGTTTAGTTCTGCTCTGATTTTTATTATTTTTTTCTGTCTGCTAATTTTGAATTTGGTTTGTTCTTTTCTTGTTACTTGAGGTGCATTGTTAGATTGTTTATTTGAAATCCTTCTACTTTTTTGATGTAGAGGTTTATTGCTATAAACTTCCCTCTTAACCACTTTTTCTTTATCCCACAGGTTTTGGTCTGTTGCTATTTTTTCTTTTTCATTTGTTTTAAGGAATTTTTTGATTTCTATCCTAATTTCTTCATTGACTCAATAGTTATTCAGGACCAATGATGTTCAATTTCCATGTATTTGTATAGATTCCAAAGTTCCTCTTGGTATTAATTTCTAGTTTTATTCCATGTGGTCTGAGAAGATACTTGATAAGATTTCAATTTTTTAAAAATTGTTGAGACTTGTTTTGTGGCTTAACATATGGTCTATCCTGGAGAATGTTCCATGTTCTGATGAAAAGAATGTATAGTCTGCATTTGTTGGATAAAGTGTTATGTAAATGTCTGTTAGGTCCTTTTGGTCTAAATTCCAGTTTAAATCCAATTTTTTAAAAACTGATTTTCTATCTAGATGATCTGTTTAATGTTGAGAGTGGAGTGTTACTGAAGTCTCCCACTATTATATTGAAGTCTAGCTCTCTCTTTAGATCAAGTAATATTTACTTTATGAATCTGGTTGTTGCAGTGTTGGGTGCATATATATTTAGAATTGTTATATCCTCTTGCTGGATTGATCCTTTTATCATTATATAATGACCTTTTTCTTTGTTTTACTGTAAAGTCTATTTTATCTGACGTAAGTATAGCTACTCCTGCTCACTTTTGGTTTCTGTTTTTATGGGATATCTTTTTCCATCCCTTTACTTTCAGTATATATGTGTCTTTACAGGTAAAATACATTTCTTTTAGACAGCATATAGTTGGGTCATTTTTTAATCCATTCAATCAGTCTATATCTTTTAAGTAGAAAGTTTAATATATTTATATTCAAAGTTATTACTGATAGATGAGATTTTATTCTTGTCATATTGTTAATTATTTTCTGGTTGTTTTGTATATTCTTTTTTTTTCTTCTCTTATTGTTTATCATTGCGGTTTGGTGGTTTTCTGTAGCAGTACCATTTGAATCCTTTCTCTTCATCATTTGTATGTTTTCCTTACCAGTGAGTTTTATACTTTCACATGTTTTCATGATAGTAAATGTCATCCTTTCACTTCTAGGTTTAGCCTAAGACTTCCTTGAGCATTACTTGTAGGGATGGTCAAGTAGTAATGAATTCCCTCAGCTTTTGCTTATCTGGGAAAGACTTTATTTCTCCTTCATTTATGAAGGATAATTTTGCCGGATATAATATATTGACAGTTTTTTTCTTTCAGCACTTTGAATATATCATCCCCTTCTCTCCTGGCCTGTAAGGTCTCTGTTGAGATATCTGCTGCTAGTTGGATTGGGGTACATTTATAGGTCACTAAATATTTTTCTCTTGCTATTTTTACAATTCTCTCTTTGTCTTTGACTTTAGACAGCTTGACTATAATGTGCCATAGATAAGACCTTTTTCATTGTATCTGGGGGATCTCAGAGCCTCCTGTATCTGGATGTCTAAACCTCTTGCTAGGCTTGGAAAGTTTTTATCTATTAGTTTGTTAAATAGGTTTTCTAACCCTTTCATTCTCTTTTTGCCTTCTGGGACCCCAATAATTTGAATACTTGGTTACTTTATGGTGCCCGATATGTCACAAAGTCTTTGCTCATTTTTAAAATTCTTCTTTCTTTCTTTTTTTTTCTTTTTTGTCTGACTAGGATATTTCAAAAGCCCTGTATTCAAGTTCTGAAATTCTTTCTTTTGCTTGATCTAGCCTATTATTGAAGCTTTTGAATGTATTTTGTATTTCACTCAATGAATCCTCCAGTTCCAGAATTTCTGTTTGGTTATTTTTTTATGATATCTCTTTCTTTGGTAAATTTCTCATTCATATCCTGAATTGTTTTTCTGATTTCTTTTTATTCTTTTTCAGAATTCATTTGCATCCCATTCAGCTTCTTTAGAATCAATAATTTAAATTTTTTTTCTGGGATGATGCGAATTTCTTTTTGATTGGGATCTGCTGCTGGAGAATTATTGTGTTCCTTTGGAGGTGTCATATTTCTTTGCTTTTTAAATGTTTCCTGTGTTCTTACATTGATATCTGTGCATATGGTATAACAGTTGCTTCTTCCAATTTTTTGAATTTGCTTTTGTAGGGGAGGACTTTTTCCTGAAGATATATCTATAGTGCTGGTTGGGTAGGACACTCTGACTTTGAATCTGGATGCATGCAGTAATGTAGTCTTTGTATGATTTCTTCTGTAAATAGTGTCCATGGTGCCTGCGATTTCCTTGATGGCTCAGGGTGCAGTTTTTAGTAGAGACTGTGGTGAAGTTTTGCTGGGAACTAGGATGCCAGGTAGGCCAATCTTTGGGCCCCAGTGCTGGCAGCAGTAGGCTGAATGTACCTGTCCTTGGGCCCCAGGATGGTGTATGCTGGCACCAGTATTAGTGTGTTTAGGTGGGCCAATTCTTGGGCCTCCAAGTGGCTTACTTGAATGCTAGTTAGTGGCAACTATGGGCCAGGCAGGTGGGCAGGTTGTTGGGCCCCTGGGCAGCAAGCATAGTATGGGCAATGACAGTGGAAGTGTTGGATGACCCTCTGGTCACGCACATCCAGTGGTGTGCATTGGCGGTGGCTGCAATGAGCTCGGCAGGCCAATCTCCAGTTCCATAGGTACTGCAGGTAGGTGGAAGATGTGATGGTAGTGGCAAGATGGGTAGGCCCAGCCTCAGGCACCCAGGAGGATTGTTGAGGTGCCAATGGTGGTGGACTGGGCTGGGCAGTTTGCTGGCCTCAGGACTATGTGCTCTGGCACAGTGGGGTGGGGAGGTGGGCTGGGTGAGCTTGTCCTCAGGACTTCTGATGGCATGTGGGGGTGCCATTCACGGTAGGCAAGGATAAAGTGATCCCCAGGCCACCAATGGAATGCTTAGGTGGGAAGTGGCAGTGGTCTTGCTGCTGTCCTGCCTCAGGGGAGGATGGTGCCACCTTCAGAGGCAACAGTGTAGATCAGCAGGTGGGGAACACACATGCCACTAGTGCCTCAGCCCCAACTGTGGTAGCTGGCCCTTCGCTTGCACCTCACCCCTGATGGCAATAGTCCACGCTTCAGTTACACTTAAGCCTCAGATATGGTATCCTGCAGTAGTTCAGGCCTCAGCTCTGGGGATAGCAGTCTGAGTTTCCTCTGTGCCTCAGTTCCTGCAGTGCCACTGGGCTCCAGGACAATGTGCAGCCTGTTGTGGGTGGGGCTCTAAAATGGCACCTTGCCGTAACTCCTTGGCTCTCAGGGATTGTGTGGGACCCAGCGTGAGCTCCCTCCCTGGAGCACTGCTGTTGTACAATCTCCCGGCATCTCCCTATGTTGGCCTCAGGGCCCTGAGGGTTGAGGGATTCTCCCGCGACTGAGATTGCAGGAGTCCATGTGGGAATGTGGACCCCTGAGGGTGTCTTGCTTACTCTTTCTCCCTACTGGGGAGTCTCTCTTGGCTCCCAGCCCATCCTGGCTGAGCAGGCTGCCTCACTTCCTTCTCCTTCCTTGCTTTAGGTATTTCCTGTCACTTTTCTGTTGGATTCCAGTGTTCTCTTGAGTGATCTATTTGAAGTGTGATTATCTACACAGTATTTTGGTTCTTCAAAATAGTGGAAGAGGTGAGTATGAAATGCCTCCAGTCAGCCTTCTTGAAGTCCCTCCCTCAGAGTGATCTTTTAAAAATGCAAATATGAGTAGCCCTGTGCCCATGAAAGATCCTTAGATAGCTGCCCCATACCTACAGCATCCCTAACTTTAGGCCACCAATCCCTGGGATATGTGGATCCATGTGTGCATCGAGCACTGTCATTTTGGTCTTTATTTAGCACCAAAGACATCGATGTGAATAATGTATGAAGAGGTCATTATGGCTAATGATACACAATAAGCTTGCTGGATTTATCATCATTTTTGTTGTTATACATTTCAATCTGTGGACTCAAAAAAAGGGATTGTTATGTCAGGGGGATATTTAAAATATTTATACATTAAAAAGGGGATTCTTATTCAGAAAATGGAATATTATTCAGTGAAGAAAGAAATGAGCTCTCAAGTCAGGAAAAGACATGGAGAATTTTAAATGCATATGTTTAGTGAAAGAAGTCAATCCACGTTGTTGGATTCCAACTGTATGACATTCTGGAAAAGGCAAAACTATGAAGATAATAAAAGATCTGTTGTGATTGCCAGGGGTGAAGGGGGAGAGAAGAATGAATCGGCAGAGCACAGAGGACTTTTAAGGCAGTGAAGCTATTCTGTATGATGCTGTAACGGTGGATAGAGGGCACCATGCCTGGGTCAAACCCCATGGGATGTACAACACCCTCAGTGGACCCCGAGGTGAACTATGGACTTTGGGCAGTAATGATGTGTCAGTGTAGCTCATCAGTTGCAAGCAATGAACTGCTCTGGTGAGGGATGTTGACAGTGGGGAGGCTGTGTGTGTGCACGTGTGCATGTGCGTTGGGGGGTGGTCTGTGGGAACTGTACTTTCTGCTCAATTTTGCTCTGAACCTAAAAATTGCTCTATAAAATAAATTCTATTAATTTTTTGTAAAAAAGACATTCTTATATTAAAAAATGCTGGCAAGCCCCTGGCCTTCCAGATAAAGGACAAACTCCTCTGTGTGCCAGGCCTGGTGTGATTGGGCTCCGTGCCCACCCTGCGCCCGCTCCGGCTATACGGTTTCTCTCGCTGTCGCGTTCTTCCTGGCATCATGCCTTTGTCACTGTATCTCCGGCAGGGCGCACCCTTCCTTCTCTTCCTCTGCCTGCTGAAATCCCACGTGCTCACAAGTGTCTGGTGCACAGCGAAGGCTTCCCTGGCGCATCCTCTTCTGGGCACAACTTTTCCCCCAAAGTGCTTTCATCAGTGTTCTTTAGAGCAGAGCCTCTGGCAGGTACAACTGTGTTTAGGATTCTATTCTTGTTCTTTGTCTATGGTTTATGCTTCTTTTTCCCCAGCGAGACTGTCCTTTTATTTAGAGGATGAGGGCCTGGAATGGGGTGGGGGCCATGGGTGGGAAGGTCTGTGCCATGGGGTGAGGCAAGAGTGAAGTTTTAAAAACCTGAAAGCTGAGGATGCTCACGTCTCTGTCTGTGTCCATGTCAGTATCTCCTCTGATCCTTCTAGCAGCTCTGCAAGTAGGTAAAGTGTCCCCGCTTCACAGATGAGGAGACTGGGCCTCAGGGAGTTCAAAAGGCTTGCCCAAGCCACATGGGGTGAGGCAGGGATTTGAACCCATGTCCTCTGCTGGCTTCTGACCCCAGGGCCAGAGTACCATGTTCGCTTCATATAGCAGAAACACAGCTGAGATACTGCGCTGCTCTAAGAGTTGCAGACACGGTGGCGCAGATGGGCCCAATGGCCTAGGTTCGTTCCCTGGCTCCTGAGCGAGCCAGAGGGAAGGAGAGAACCCCAGAGCCGTGGGTTCTTCGTGCTCCGCCTCCCGTTCACCCAGCTGGTGCTTCCTTCCAGCTCGGGCCTGGGCTTCCTTGCTCAGCATGTGGCAGCCCCTCAACTGCTGGATGGGGGTAGAGGTGGCGGGTCTTGGGGCTTAGGCCGCTGCACCCTCTGTGTTCCCCTCAGACCAGAGGACAGATGCTTTCTTTCCGCTAGGGCAGTTCTGTTCCGCTCTTTTCTCCTCCAGCAACTCTCGGCCCTGTGCGAACCCGGGTGAGCACTGTTATCCTCTGGCCTCAGTGTTGTCCTCTGGGAAATGGGCTGATGTCTGCTCTGCCTGCCTCACAGGGCTGGTTTGAGCTTCCAGTGTAGCTCAGGAGGCTGTGCTCAGGTCCTCCCACACGCTGGGTCCTCAGAGAATCAACCTCCTGCCTAGGGTATTTTTAGACACAGCTTAGTTGAATAAATCATGACCAGGAAGGGACGGCACTGTGACGGGCTCCTCGGAAGGCCTGGAGCCAGTTCCTGAGAGGGCTGGGGCATTGCCTGGCATCCCCCTCCTCTGCCTGAGCCAGCCCCAGCGTCCCTCCCCCGGGAGCTTCCCCACCTGCCCCCACCTGCCTCTGCCTCTGAGCGTCTTGACCCAGGGCCTGTTTCATTCAATTTTTAAAAAACACCAATCGAGACCCTGCCTGGGGCGGGGTGGGCGGAGGCAGAGGTTGACTAGGCGGAGTTCTTCGCCTGGAGTTGCTCATCCCCGCGGGGATTTCAGGGTAAGAACACACATGCCACGGGAAGCGACCTGCGTGTGGTGAGATGAATGTCAGACGGAGCTCAGGAGAGGGAAACGTGGCACCGTTGGGAAGATGGTGGGAGGCCGGAGGAGGAGGTGGTGGCCCAGGATTGTCCACATCTACCTTCTTTTGTTCCCATTTCCCTCTCCCCCACTGGTCTTTCTCAAACATTCAAGCCATTCTGTATTAGAGACCCTGTCCAGCACTGATGGCACCAATGCACTGGTTTTAGTTAATTAACTTAGACATGCAAGAAATGATGCATTTCTTTATTTTCTTTAAGGCAACTGAATTTAGACTCCAAGCCACCTTCTGCTGGACTGCTGACAAATGCATGTTTGTGCTCTTGGAGCCTCCAGGCCCAAGGTAGTGCAAAGGTCCCGGGTCATGGTTGAGTCAAGGCCTGGGTCGGCAGCCACTAAGTTTGCCCTCTGTGCTGCCGGGCAGCCCTCAGGCCGGCTCTGGGGGCTCTTTAGGGCTCAGGTTCAGGGCACGGGAATCACAGGCTGGGAAAGGCGCAGCCATTTCTCCGTGAACCCGGTCGTCCGCTGGGGAGCTGCCAGGAGCAGGCCGTGGGCCCTGTGCTGGCAGTGCCTCCTCCTGCCCCTCTGGCTCAGGGGACTCTCTTCTCAGTCCAGGAGAATCTCTCTTTCCCCATGTTTCCAAGCAGGTGTCCTCTCCCTCAAGGACACCAGCATATTCACTCACGGGAATGCAGAAGCCAGGAAGGGAAGTGTATCAGTGTTAGGGCTTGGATCGTGTCCCCGCAACTCAAATTCATGTGTTGAAGTTCTAACCCCCAGTATCTCAGGATGTAACCATATTTGGAGATAGGGGCTTTAAGGATGTAATTAAGTTAAGATGAGGTCTGTAGGGTGGGCCCTGATCCCATGTGACCGGTGTCTTTATAAGAAGGGGAGATTCGGACACAGATGTGTGTGCGCGCAGAGGGAAGACCATGTGAAAACACCAGAAGAAGATGGCCATGTGCAAGCCCAGGAGAGAGCTTCAGAGGAAACCAACCCTGCAGCCTCCAGAACCATCAGAAAATGAATTTCTGTTGTTCTGTGGCATTTGTAGTGTTTTGTTATAGTGGCCCTAGCAAACAAAAACAGTTAGGATTTGGGTTTGGCTGCTGTAACAAAGGCCCAAAACATAGTAGCTTAAACCAAATGGAAAGTAATTTTTGTCTCATGAGCCAGTGTGAACACAGACACCAGGGCCGATGTAGGGCTGGGGAGCCATACTTGTGGCTCTGCCGTCCCTGGATGTCACTCTTACCTTTGCGATCCTAGAGAGCTCCCCATCGTGCTCCCGGTCCACACCTGGCCAGCAGGAAGGGAAAAGAGAACGAGGACAGGGAGTGCCCTTTCTTTTCAGGGCCAGCGCTAAAAGGTGCGCATGTCATTCTGCTCACATATTAATGGGCTGAATTTAGCCCCATGGCCACATCTATCCACAAGGGAGGCTGGGAATTGTAGTCTTTATTCTCCGTGTCTATGTGCCCAGCTAAAATGTGGGGGTTCAAATACTCCAGGAATCAGAGGATGATGATTCCTGGGGAACAACCAACAGTCTCTGCTCTCCCAGAAGCAAGGAAGAACAGGGATTGTCAGTTTGCTGGAATGCAGGAAAGGGAAGAGGGAAGGTGGCAAGGAGAATACCATAAATTAATATATCAAAAGCTACCTGCATGAAGATGAAGAGTAATACTCTCAAGTGGCTGCCAAGTTCTCACCATTTTTAGAGAACAATACTTAAAAACAAGCAATTATAACACAATATGACAATATAGAATGGAGTGAAAATTCTTACATTTACAACTTTCACTGGAATTGCTCTTAGGAAGAAACTGTTTGGAAAAGTTTCTAGGTGAGCTGTGTGGTGGTAGATGGTTAAGGACTTGGGAACAAGGATGGGCAGGATTTCGAGAAAGGAGGGTGATATTCAATCGAATCTGTGTTGGAAACATACAGGAATTGGACATCGTGGTGGGCAGAAGACAAGGCCAAGTCATAGGTGGGAAGGCAGAGAGTGAACTGATAGAATTCTTGGAACGGGATGCCTCCTAGTCAATTTTAAATTATTTGGGCTCTGTAATGTAACTCTCCCCTGCAGACCTCCAGTTAAATCTGCTGAATGTATAAAGAACTTTGCATATGTGTGAATTTCACATCTGGGTCATTTTAGGGCAGAGTGGGACAGCATTATGAGATAATGATGCAACTGTTTATTGAATAAATTAGGCAAAAGCAGGACTGAAGCAGAGATAACTGGAGAAACCATCAGCTAACATCCCCTTTAGAATTTAGAGATGAGGACAGAGCGAGAATGAGATTTTAGCCAATTTCACTGAATCTCAAAAAGAGCAAAGTACTTCAGCCATTACCTGGATCACAACCATTGTTGCAGAAACTAGTGAAATAGACCTCCAGAGCACTTTTCCCTTTCCCAGGGGAGTGGGAGGAGGTGTCACAGAGAAGGTGACACTTAGGATTGCCAGGAGGAGGAGGTGTTAGCCAGGAAGAGCAGAGAGGATACCCCAGCCAAGGGAAGAGGTTACAATGTTTTGGAAGGCTTTAAGCAGGGGTGACATGGCTGGATCTGGGCTTTAAGAAAGTGTTGAGGATTAAAATTTTCGGATGTGAATGTTCACATTTCATCTCCTTTCACTTTCTGAAGATGTCCTCCCCATCCTGCCCTCTCGGGGATGACTTTTCACCAGCTTGGCTCCTGGGCTTTTGTGACGAAAAAATTGGTGAAAGTTTTAGGTTCGTCTATGTGGATGTTCCCTGGTCCCCTGGTTACCGGTGTCAAGAACAAGGACTGGTACCACGTCGAGCAGATGATGGAGTGATCACAAACACAGAGCAACTTAATACCAACAGTTTATCACATAAAAGAAAGAATGAAAGTAAAGGAAGCTACACAAAGAGAAAATACATTCCAGAGAGAGTGGAATGGGTCATTCTCCCCAAGTGGAGAAAGACTCTGAGGCTGAGCACATGCTGCCTTTTATAAGCCCACCAGTTTGTCCCGCCTTTCCCCTGGCAGGATTGGTTGCCATTTCCTGCCTGTGGGAGTGATTGACAGGTTGGTGTTAACAGATCACATGACAGGTTACGTAACAGGGTAGGTTATATAACAGTTTCCTTTCCTGTGCATACATCTTTTCTAGAACTTTCCATGAAGCTCCACCCATGTTATGCCAATTAGATGGTAGTGAGCTCTAAGTCAGTTAAAGGTTACTAGGAATTTTTTACCAGGTATATGCACACCAAGGAACAGTTCCTAGCTGCAATTTGGTTCCTAGCTATAATTCAGTTACTGCCCTCCACCTCAGCCACCTCCTTGCCACCTGTTTACCCTCCACCAGACCTAACAAAAGAATTTGAAAGAGACAGAGAGCAGCCAGGATGGGGCAGATATTGGGAAAGGCTGAGAATCACCCATGGGAGATCTTGGGGTATACAAGGAGGCCCTCTAAATAGTGCCCCTCTTCTTTGCCTAAATCCCAGAACAACTGAAAATTCAGACAAAGTGTCAGGGCACATGGACAAAAACCTACATATAATATCACAACAGGGATTTGACCCTTCTAGGGATATGCAGGAGGAACTCCCAAAAACAGAAACCCTTTCATCTTCATCCATCCACCCATCATGCATCATCCATCCATCCATCTATCCATGCATACATGTATCCCCCCCCCCCCATCCAGGCATCCATCCACCCATCCAATCACCCATCCGACCACTGGTTTACAAATTGTTGAATGTCTATTTATGTTTCATACTGCTAGGCACCAGGGGCCTCACCAGTGATGGCCCCTTTACTCAGAGCTCCCGGGCTCTTCACAGAATACAAATTCTCCTGCTAACTCAGTAAATCCTGGGGAGAAAGGAATTCTTGCAACCTGGCACGTCATCATAGCTCTTTTGTTAATGGCCAGGCTGCATCTCCCAATCAGACGCTGTGAACACCCAGGAGCATGCAGGGTACCATCCAGCCCCTTATCTAAAGATTCAATGACTTAAGCACCCTTCCAGCTTGCAAATCCTCCTTCCTGTTTTTTAAAGGTAAATTTTCTACATTTTTAGGCCCTCTGGAAAGGTCAGCAGATGGGTGTGGGGCCCACAGAGAATATATTCCACCTGGCAGGTAGCAGTGCTTTGGAGGATGATTTTAGAGTTCACAGCAGCTGCAAGTCCTGTTTTACTTCCAGCCCCGCCCCTCATTCATTCCACTAAGCAATTCACTGACCCAGGAGGTTTCTTCTCAGCACTGCAGCAGCCCTCCTCTGGCAGGGGAAAACTTAGCATCCTACTCACAAGTCTCTTCTGGCTACCTGTCCCACCTCCAGGCAGGGTAAGGGAAGGGTGAGGCCTGAGGGAAGGTTCCCACGGGTTGCCTTGCATATGACAATCTCGAACCAGCAGGGGACAGTCAGAGCTCTCACATTTTCCTTCCTCCATGTGTGGTTCCCTAAACTAGTGACCTGTGGTGGGAACGGTTCCAAGCTTTGGAGGGCCATGTTGCTGTTTCAGCCCAGGCCTCACCAAGGATTCCTCCAAGCTCGTTAGCACCAGTGCGCATGAGTGCCAGGCAGCCGTGTCTGGCTTCTTGTGCCTGCGGATAGCGCTTGGCAATCAGAGCTTCCCAAGCAGGGTGTCGGGAATGGGTTCCAGGATTGCTGAGGTATTGATCTGCTACACTTGGTGGAGCCTGGGGCAGTGTGGGTTCCCAGGCCTTTCACCTCCAGCTCTGAGCGGTTTTGTCTGTTTCCTCCAGAGTGCCCCAAAAGTATTGTTTTCTATGCATGTTCTGATACAAAAACGTTTGGAGGACACTGTCCTGGAGGTCTATAATCAGACAGTAGCTGAATGTCTCATCGGTATTTCGAGGCTGGCCTAGAAAGGGTCAGGGCCAAGAACTGGTCTAGATCAGAAATTCTCAAGTTTCATCGTGCAGGAGAATCTCTTGGGGAGCTCATTCAAAATGCATATCCTCAGATGCTGGCCCCAGAGAGTCTGATGTGGGGTCGAGCTATCTTCTGCCACTGCTGGTCTCGGGGACTCCACTTTTGAGAAGATCTGGCAGAGGTGCTCCTTCCATCTTTCTCTCTGCTTTTATTGGGACCTTTCCTGCTGTTCCGTGGACCTGTGCTGGGCCGTGCAGGTACAAAGGTAAAAATGACACTGGAAGATTGAACAAGTGATTACAAGGCAGTGTGGTAAGTGCCAGTACCCAGCTAATGCACAGTGTCCTGGGAGCTTCAGAGAGACTGGGATGCCTCCCAGGGAGGGCAACTATTGGCTGTTCTGAAAGAGTGAGAAGTTCACTGGCAGAAGCTATTCCAGGAAGAGGAGGCTGCTTGGGGCAGGGAAGAGCTCAGCTGACAGAGGCAAGCACGGCTGTTCCGTCCACCTGGGGTAGGAGGTGGGCTGGGACAGCTTGGGGAGAGCCTTCCATGCCAGGTTGCGGAGTTTGCATTTTGCCTGGAGAGCAATGAGGAGGTAATGGGTGGTGTGACCAGGTTTGCATTTAGGGGAGCAGGTAGGAAATAAATTGGGGTGGGGTGTGGAACTCAGGCCAGCCCCAGCTCCACATGCACCAGGCTCTGCTCCTAGTGGCTTTAAGACTTGGGCAAGTTGCTTATATCTCTGAGCCTCAGTTTCCTCAGGAGTAAAAGTAAGTGTAACAGGGGCGTTGGAAGCTTAAATGGGATGGCACATGAGAAAGCTCTTGGCACATTGCCTGGCATCTAGTGGCCCTCAATAAGATAACGTCCCTTGCATTTCCTAGCTATATGACCGTGGCAGCTGGTGGACAGGGAGAGGGGGCCGGGGGAAGGTCTCTGGCCAGGAGCTGGTGGGAGGCTGTTTTTCCAGGCCTGGAGAGAGGGAATGGGGGGCAGTTGGAGGATTGGGGGCACTGTGGGAGGAGGACTGTCCCAACAGGCACACATATGGATGCGGAGGTCTAGGGCATCCTCTTCATCTGGGTGATGATGGGGGCAGAGGATGGGTTCAAGGTCATTCTGGAAGATGGTGGCATGAGAAGAGAAGAGGGTCTAGGAAAAATTCTGGAGAACAACATATTTGAGGAGCTGTCTGAGAAGGGTCTGAAAAGAAATTGGAAAATGGATGTGGAGAGAAGCAGGAAGGAAACAGAAGAAGCCACGTCACGCAAGGCCAGGGCGTGGTGGTGACCAGCACTGGGTGCCGCAGAGCGCTCAGCAGGACGGTGGGCAGCCGCTGGACCAAGCACCAGGAGGTCACGGTGCTCTTCATGGCGCAGCGGGGAAAGGAGGGCCCAGAGGGCGCTGGGCAGGTTGTCGAGAAGGTGCGAGGTCATGGGAGAGGGTGCTTATAAAAAAAAGACAAAATGGAGTGCCTCGTGTAGGTTCTGTGCTGGGGCAAGGAGCGGCTTTGATGTGGGGAGGGGACAAGGCAGGGAGGCAGGAGGCAGAGTGTGTGTGTGTGGGGACTCAGTGGGGACTGCCCGTGGGGTCTTGGTCATCTCTGAAGGGGGAGAGATGTGAGCTGAAGCTTCAAGGAGGGGAAAGCATCAAATGGATGGGCCAAAGGGCATTCTGGAAAAGTAGGGATGAGGGGTGGAGGTGAAAAAAACCTTTGGCCAGAAGGAGAGAGGCTGGACTGCAGAGAGGGGGCCTGGCAGCGCAGAACATGCTCACGTCCCGAGGCAAGGAGGGAGTGCACGGATGGCCAGATCCCCCCACCCCCACCCCAGCACTCAGGCGGGGCGGCTGCCATGAGGGCTGGTCAGGGCCCCTCACTGAAGATGTTCCAATGGGCACCGACATCTGCTTTCTCTCTCCTGGATTTGTGGTCTGTTTTGTTTTTTACTGCCTGACAGTCTTTGGAGACCAACTCAGCAACTCCATGTTGCAATTACATCTTCTGTATTTAATTTGGCACCCTCAATAAACCGGGCATGGGATACAGGCTGGGAGAGAAGGATGGAATTGAAACCACATCCTGCAGTGATGAGAGCTCCATGTAGCCTTGCTTCTTCCTTTCCCACTCGCGGGCCTGCCCTGCTCTCCTTTCTTGGAGAGAAACACATTTCTGCTCGCCTGATGGAAGTCAGTGGGAAAACCTTGTTCATGTTCCATGTGCAGTCATCTCTCAGTACCTGTGGGGGATCAGTTCCAGGCCCCTTGCAGGTCCCCAGATCCACAGATGCACAAGTCCCTGATATAAAGTGGTGTAGTATTTGCAAATAACCGATGCACATCCTCCCGTACACTTTAAATCATCTCTGGATTACTTATAACACCTAATACAATGTAAATGCTCTACAAATAATTTATGCTGTATCACCTAGGGAATAGTGACAAGTAAAAAAGTCTGTCCATGTTCAGTACAGATACTTGTTTTTGCAAATATTTTCAGTCCGTGGCTGCTGGAATCCGCAGATGCAGAGCCCATGAAGATGGAGTGCTGGTTGTATAACCTTGTTGGCATAGCTCCGTTCCAGGGTGGGAGAGCTTCAAGGAGAGGAATGGATTTACGGCCATGCTGGGATGACCGCAGCTTTGCTCCTGGGCGCAGCAGAGTTGGGCTGTAAATAAAGATGAGAAGATTTTCGCAACAATGGAAAAGGCCCTGCCTGCCCTCACTCTGGCCACACAGAATGAAAGCAGCTCTGAGTGACTTGCCCTGTTGGAGACCTCCCAGTGGAGAACAGCCAGGGAGCAGCTCTGAGCTGCTGGGAGACTCTCTGTACAGGAACTGACTCCGAAGAAAATCGATTCCCAATCCCCCAGGGCTGGTGCTCGGGACTCGGGACTGGTTTCTGAAGTCTCATTTGTCTTCCAGGATTCTGCCTCCCTTGGCTCTGTCACTAAGGAGCTCTGTGACCACTCCCTGCTGGCTGTAGGTGGCTGGTCCAGCCCCGGTCTGAACTGGGGTCATTGCCTCAATTTCCCTAAACACAGCTGAGTCAAGATTGGGGTATTTAACAAAATATTGTTCACGGTTCAGGAACGATGAAGGGAAAATAAATAGAAAGTAACGCGAAACCAGCCCACGTGCCGGGTCCAAGGACGGCTTCTTCTTCGGCTGGAGGGTCCCCGTCCTGCTCAGGGCTCTGTCCCTGGCCCCTCGCCCTCCATGTTGTGACAGGGATCACCTCTCTCCACCTCTCCTCTCCCTGGGCCCCCAGAGGACAGCTTCCTCAGGCAACACCAAATGAACCCACAGGAGAGAAAAACAAGGGCAGCGGCAGGAGCCTGTCTTGTGACCCTCCTCCAGCCGTTTTCCTGGACTTGGAGGTATCCGCGCTTCCCTGGCTTCAACAGCAGCACGAGGACATGAGGTCACGTGTTAGGACAAGGTCCCTGTTGCCGCATCTTGGTGTTTTTTCTTTTACTCTTATTTTATTTCTCTTATTTTACTTCAGAAACCAGATAAGGTGTGATTTATTGGGGGCCTCACCAGAAACACCACTGGAAACACAAGACCCAAATGTGAAAGAGAAAAAACCCCAAAACCAGCCAAATGGAGCTCAATTTGTTAAATTATGGTGCTTTTCAATGACGAATTTTTAAAAACGTTTCTTGGCAGGTCCCTGATTGAGGCTTCTTTCCTGGGGTTGCTGTCTCCAAAAATCACGGTAAGAAGGTGGAGCCCTCCACGCTGGGCCCTCTCCTGTCCCCTGGGCATGCGGAGAGCAGACCTGCCTCCCTCAGGAGTGAAGCCAGCTCCCCAAGGGCTGAGGGAGGACAGCACAGATGCACGTTCTAGAACAGGGACGTGGTCTTTCCCTTTGGGCTTTTCTAGAGACTGTGATCACAGTGGCTTCTTCTGGCCTTTGGGTCTCCCTCGAGCTGAGGATGAGGAGATATGGCCACCTGGCTAGGCCTGGGCATTCATGGGTTGGTTCCTGGTTTTGTGAGGTCTTATTTATTTTGTCACATTAAGCTGCCAGTCCCAGGGGAGCACCATGTCTCTTGGGGATATAGCACTGACCAGCCCAGGCTGGCCTCCTTCCCTGCGAAACTCACACCCTGCCAGGGGAGGCAGAGAGGTGCAGGTGTGCAGGTGAGTGCGCTAGGAGTCAATCCCCATCATCCTGTTCTAAGCAGGTCCCACATAATTCAGTTATAAAACAAGAGATCATGTTCCCATGAAGTTAATGAAAAATGAATTATTTTTCTGTCACAAAAAATAAAGATAGTGCAGAGTACACTGTGCATTTCCCTCCCCCACGGTCCTTACACGGAAATGGGAACATCCAAATGGTTCCAAGGCCATCACTTCCAGGACACCCTGTCCCCTCCTCCAAAGACATGAGCTTGCTCTTTGCCTTGTCAAGCCTGGGGCTGGGGGCGGCTGTGGGAAGAGCATGTGCAAAGGCCCGGGGCCTCATCTGTGCCCTGCCCTGTGGGTACCAGGTGAGGTGACAGAAATGCTCGTCCCCCCCAGGACCATCTCCAGGGTGAGGCTGCTCTTACCGGGCATCCCCAGCCCCCACCTGCTGTCAGGCACAGTAGGGCTCACAGATGTTTCTGGATTGAGGGCAGCTTTAAGGGAGCGCTTAGTGCCCAGGGCGTGGTTGGCCTGGGAAACTTTGCTGTACCCCTTCCTGGCAGCACCTTCCCTCCTGCCTGGCAGCTGTTCCAGGAAAACGGTCCACACCCTTCCCACAAGCTTTGGGATGCTGCCACCAGCCTGAGTTTGGACTTGGTGTTCCAGGTGTCATTCAGCCACTGGCTCCTAACCTATCTGAGTCCATGCATGTCTTTGAAATGCTTGGGGAAGCACTTCCTGCAGAAAACACATACACTGCGCCCACCCAGTTCCATGTGGAGTGTCCCGGGGGTCCTCTCCCCTAGCCCGCCTGGTAGGCTCCCGCCCTGCCTGGTCCCTCTCCCTCCAGACTCTCTGATACCTGCTGGGGCGGGAGACCTGGCGACACCTGGGCAATGTCCTGACCAGGCTCTGCCTCTCTCCTGTGCCCACAGCTGCAGTCCGGCTGCCCCAGCTCCTGACTCAGGCTCCTCCTGCACCCTGAGCCTGAACGCCGGAGGCCCCCACCCCCAGCAGCCGGCGTTGCTCTTCCTGCCTCTCCCTGGCTCTGCCGCCTCTGGGAACTGCCTGGGAGGATCTGAAGGATCCAGGATGTCCTGCTGGAACTGCCCCCGTCCTGCTAAGGGCTCAGCCAGCCCCGCCTTCCCCTTCCCTGGCTCTGATGTCTGCCATCATCCCTGTCATCCTGCCCGGCTTGCTGCCCTCCCTGTCCTGGGCGCCTCCTTTCCTCCTCAGTCCCCTCCTGGCTTTGTGCTCCTGTCTAGTTAGCTTCGGATTATGTCATTTCTATTCGTGTCTTCAGGACCCGCGCTCCCTTCCCTTCTGCCCTTTGCTGCTCCTGCAGAGCAAGCCCTGCCCTAGATGGCCTTGCTGGTGTCCTCTCCAGCAACCAGTCTGGTTGTCCCCCTGCATTTCCCTCCCCCCGCCCCCCGCCCCCCCGCCTGCCCTCCAGAGCCCCCTCCCCCTCCCTCCCAGGGCTGCCTCCCATTGCCCAGGGAGGAAGGGAGGTGAGAGGGGCAGTGGCACTGTGGAAAAGGACCAGAGGCAGCAGGGGGAGCGGGAGGAAGGACGAGACTCCGAAAGGGAAGAGTACTCAGCTGTGCTCAGCAGTACTCAGGGTACTCAGCCGTACTTAGCAGTACTCGGTACTCAACAATGCTCCAGTGTAGATTTCATCTCTCCAGTGCCTTGGGCTGAATTGTGTCCCCACAAAATTCATATGTTGAAGTCCCAGCTCCCACCCAGCACATCAGAATGTGACTGTACAGTTGACCTTGAACAATGCAGGGGTGAGGCGTGATGGCCCCCTTGCCGTTGATAAGTCGCGTGTAACTTTTGACTTCCCAAAAGCTTAACTGCTAACTTCCTGCCACCTGCTACCCATAACACACACAATTGATTGGCATACATTTTGTATGTTTTATGTGTTATATACTGCATTCTTATAATAAAGTAAGCTAAAATATATTTCCTATTCGTTAAGTGGAAGTGGATCATCATGAAGACCTTCATCCTCTATGAAGATACAGAGTAGGCTGAGGAAGAGGAGGGGTGGGTCTTGCTGTGTCAGGGCTGGCAGAGGGACAAGAAAATCTGCATATAAGAAAATCTGCATATCTCGAACCCATGTTTGAACTGCACCGGTCAACTGTATTTGCGCACAGGGCCCTTAAAGGGGCAATCCAGTTAAAGTGAGGGCACGTGGGTGGGCCCTATATGACTGGTGTCCTCAAAGCAGAGGAAGTCGGGACACACATATGCACAGAGGAAAGACCCGGTGAAGGCACGGGGAGAAGGCGGCCGTCTGCTGGCCAAGGGGAGAGGCCTCGGAAGAAACCAACCATGTCCACACATCCTTGATCTTGGATTTCTAGCCTCCAGAACTGTGAGAAAATAAACGTTTGTTGTTTAAGCCACCCAGCCAGTGGTACTTGTATGGCAGTGCCGGCAAAGGAATACAAGATCTGTCAGCTGGAAGAGAACTCAGAAGTCGTCCCATGACCCACCTGCTTCTTTTGACCAAAGGGGAGATGAGGCCCAGAGAGAGGAGGTGCCAGAGACAGGACTCCTGCCCGGCCAAGGCTGCGCCTCGCTGGGGACTCCTAGGACTGAGGTGCTGGGATGGGAGGAGACGGGAGGGGTACCTAGGTGGGGGAGAAGGGGGTACCCCTCTTGGGGCAGGGAGAGCACAGTGTGCTCAGAGCAGGAGAAGCCCAAGAGGGTGCGGTCTGAGCCCTTCACTGAAAAATCACTGACGAGAGGCAGATTAACTGGAGAAAAGGCACACAAATTTATTTAACGTGTGTACACAGGAGGCTTCAGAATGAAGACCCAAAGATACAGGGGAATTCGCCATTATTATACTTAGGTTCAACAAAGTATGGACAGCAGTGTAGACGTATTGGACAAAGAAGGGAAGACCTAATGCTAACAGACTGAGTGGGGAACCCGGCAGGTCCTGTCTGTCTAGATTCTTCTCGGCCTCTCTGGGCAGCGTTCCTTCCTTCTGGGTGTGGGCAGGGCCCTCTCTGGAATGGGGGTCTTGTGGCCTACAGCGAAACAAGGTAGGTCAGACAACTTCTTTACGGCCAGTTTCTATGCAGAATAATCTTAGGTTTTGTGGCTGGCTCTGGGGAAAAGGGCTCCGGTTTCTATGACCTGCCTTGGGGGAGAATGGGACGGGGAGACAGGTGGACAGGTCGGAGAAGTTTTGCTTCTGAGGGTACTTCCGAGGCCTTCGTGTGGGGCACTGTTTTCTGAGTCCCAACATGTGCATGCGTGTGGAGAGGGAGGCAGGGACCAAGCACTGTCTCCCCGCAAGAACACGCAGTTGGTGCGGGAGCAAAGGTGACCCCAGAGGCCTGACCGAGGTGTCTGTGATGGTTACCAGCCTGGGAGGGCTGGCTGCGGCACGGAGGCCCTCTGGTGGCTGAAGGGAGCGTGGGAGGAGGAAAGTCCGGACGCTGCTAGAGGAGGGCTGCTCTGCCCTTCCCCAGGACCTTTGAGCTGCCCTAAGGGAAGTTTAAAGGGAAAGGATTGAGCTCAGTAGGAGGAAGAAGTGACCAAGGTTCAGATCGGTCCAGGTTCAGGTGGGCTACCACGGGAGGCCGGGAAGGCGTGTAATTACTCATTCACTCAACAAACGCGTACTCAGCACCCACCTCTCCCAGGCTCAGGTCCAGGGCCAGGATCCAGAGTGGCCAAGACAGACATGATCCTGACACTCTGGGAGCTTGCCGTCTGCTGAAGGTGGTGGACACCAAGGACATAATGGCACCATCATTCAGCGCGTTGCAATTGCCCAGGAGACGTTCAGAGGGCGCTGAGAGCATCTAACCCAGCTGGGGCTTCAGGAAACGCTGAGGGCAGGGTGGAGTGGGTAGCCCGAGGGAGAAAGCGTGCGCTGAGAGGAGAAAGCGTGCGTGGGGGCCGTGTGGCCAGCAGGAGGGAGCAAGGGTGGCAGTGGTCAGGCCTGACACCGAGTGCAGTGGGGAGGGGGGACCGTCGTCAGGGCTGCATCGCCACAGCGAGGACCTTGAACTCTGCCCTGAGAGCAATACGAAGCCACGGGCAGGGAATGATGCGATGAGATTTATGTTTTGAAAAGACCAGTCTACCTGCAGTGGTAAGGGCACGAGGGCAGCAGAGAGCAGCTGGGAGCTGTGACAGCTGGAGGTGAAGGGTGACGGCACCGTGGCCTGGGAGGCGGGAAGGGGCTGGAGAGCGGTGCTGGGATCTGATCCGGGGTGGGAGCTGCAGGGGCAGCAGGATGAGGCTGATGGGCTGGGAATGGCGGAAGCTGGCTGAGGGCCGCTTAGGGCAGGGGATGGACCAGTCTGGAACCCAGGAGACAGATCTGGGCAAGAGATTTAATTTGGAAATTAAGGGTAGGCCATGGGAACAGATGTGGCTTAGGGAATATGTGCAGAGGAAGAAGAGAAGAGGCCTGCAATGAAACCTCGAGAAATACCCACATTTATAAGATAGTCGTTAGAGGAGGCACCTCTCTGAAAGTTCTCATCTGTGCAATGGGTATAACCGTGTAAGCTGTTGTAAGGATCAGGGAAGGAGAAGTATATAAAGGGTTGGTGCTCCACGGATGGTACGGTCACGTGTTGCTTAACAACAGGGACATGTTCCGAGAAATGCATCGTTAGGCAATTTTGTCACTGAGGGAACATCACAGAGTGCCCTTACGGCCTACCTCACACCTAGGCTGGGCGGTACAGCCTATTGCTCCTGGGCTGCACACCTGTACGGCACATTACTGCGCTGAATACTGCAGGCAATTGTAACACAGCGGTAAGTATGTGTGTATCTAAACATATCTGAACATGGGAAAAGTGCAGTAAAAATATGGCATTATAACTGTAGGTGACATGATCGGTGTGTGGCACATGTCTGTGTTTGTAACTATGACATGTTTCCTCCTGAGTTAATGTTGGTTTGTTAACAACTGTTCCAAAGCCCAGAGAACTGGGCTTTGTCACTGAATGCAGTCCTACATCTAGACGTTTGCTTCTGTTAATGCAGCCCAAGCCTGCACTTGCATTTCTCGCCCTACAACTACTACTAAGCGTGGGGTCCGCTGGGACCCCGGGATCTATGTGAAGCACGCTTTGACCCAAGAGCCTATGAAAAGGGGGCCAGGCCCCTCGGTAGGAGCCCAGGGCAATTTCCAGACCCAGGATCTGCAAGCGTCCTTTTCAGGCAAAGTCAGGGAAGTTGACAGCATCCACAGATGCTAAGTGCTCTGGGATCCCGGGAGGTGTCAGAAAAGGGACAACAAAGCTGGGGACTGGGAGTGTGGAGGGAAGGGGTCAGTTGAGAAGATCCTGAGATGAGGAGAGGGGGACTCTCCAGACTAAGATGTGGATGCTCTGGGTGTCCCTATCCAAGTCTCTTATACCTTTCGGTGAAGCCATGTCTGCTGCCCCTGAGGGGAGTCTGGCTGTGACCATCTTGGAAGCTGGACGTCTGGCTAGTGAGTAGTGTCTGGAGCAAGGCCTCCCTCTAGTGGCCGTCTCTGCAAGTGCAGTCAGTGGCTGTGCCTGAGAGCTCAGAGCTGCCTTGGGGGACCCCCACCCCTCCTCTCCTGGGGCCACAGGCTGCCTTTTCTTTTCTTTTTTTTTGAGACAGAGTCTCACTCTGTAGTCCTGGCTCCTGGGCTCAGGTGATCCTCCTGCTTCAGCCTCGTGAGAAGCTGGGACTACAGGTGTGCGCCACCATGCCCTCGGCTAACTTGTCTATTTTTTGTAGAGACGGGGTCTTGCTGTTGCCCAGGGTATAGGCTGCCTTTTGTTCAGCCTGTTTTCTGGTCCTTGGGCGAATTGGTCCTGTCTTTGGCTGCCTGTCAGTCTGCCTCCAGCTGCGTGTCCCTTTGTTTCTGATTTGTGTTAACTGTGGCTCCCTGGTGTATCTGTCTGTCTGTCTTGCTGGCTTGGCTGTCTCTTCCTCTGTGTCTGTGGCCAGCCTCTCCTGGCTCTGTCTCTCTTTCCATTCGTCTCCGCCTCACTCTCTGCCTGGCCCTGGCTGTCTGCTTTGCTTCTCTGTCTCTGACTTGCTCCCTGCCCCCATCCCTGTGTCCCTGAGCTGGGGTCACGCCTGCCTTCTCCCTAACATTAAAACTGCTTCTTAAAAGACACCGGGGCTTCCCTGCTTTTTCCACAATGTGTCAGGAACTCCTGGAGGGACGAGGGCTCTGGCCACACCCAGCAGTGACCTCAGAGAGGGTACGCAAAGTCAGAAGAGTCCCTGGCTGAGCTGGGAACTGTGACAGAGATTTTTCCAAAATATGCCTAAAGGCCCAGCCAGGGCTGGGCGTGCTCCAGCGGGTGTCAGGGAAGAAGAATGAGGGAACTGGCTGGAGTCCCCCCAGCCCCGCCTAATGCTGCCTCCTCCCGGAAGCCTTCCCTTTCTGCTCCTTCTCCCATAGCTGTTAGGACTGTGGTGTCCGATACAGTAGCCGCTGGTCACATGCAGTGGTTTACATTAAGATTGATTAAAATTAAATAAAATGAAAAAATCAGCCCCTAAGTCGCACTAGCTACATATCAGATGCTCCATGTCCACATGTGGCTAGTGGCTACGGACCATATTGGACAGTACAGATAGAGAATGTTAGCAGCATCCAGAAAGTTCCATTAGTCAGCTCTGTTCCAGAATAATCTTTGGAAAACACCCCTTTCCTCAGATACTTCCCTACTGTCAGAGGGAAGGTAGAATCATGATGTGTCCATCTCAGGATCCCTAGGGCCAGCATGTTAGGTGATATATACTTGTTGGCTGGCTTGATATATGGATAAAAGGATGGATGGATGGATGTATGACTGGATAGATAGAGGAATGGATGGATACACGAATGGATGGATGGATGGATATATGGATGGATAGATGGATATATAGATGAATGGATGGATGAATATATGAATGGATGGATGAATGGGTGGATGGATGGATATATATGGATAGATGGATGGATATATGGAAGAATATATGGATGAGTGGATGGATGGATGAATATATAGATCAGTGAATGGATGGATGGACGGATGGAAGCATTTTCAAAACTCCTATGCCATAGGAGTTCCTGGGGGACCCGGGAAGCGGCAGAGTTGCCTCTGAATTGGTCGGGTGAGGTCTCTTGCTGGTCTGTGGAGATGTTGCTCTGTTCCAGGTTCTGCAAAGGAAGAGGGCCTTTGATGACCCTCAACCTGAAAACTTGAACTTGTGAGTGGCCATCAGGGGGCTGGGGGATACAGGAACTTGGGGGTTGCTGCAGTAAGGTGATGGACTGAAGGCCGAGGCTTGGAGACTTCATATTTCGGAGTGAGCACCCGAACTGTGTCGTAGGGTGGAAGTAGCCACGGTGGCTGGCAGTGAATAACTGGGGGAGGGGGAGCCAGAATGGAAGGATGGAGGGATGGATATGTGGATGAATGGATGGATGGATAAATATATTGATGGATGGATGGATATATGGATAAATGGATGGATGGATAAATAATGGATGAATGGATATATGGATGAATGGATGGAGGGCTGTCAGGGCTCACCCCTCTGGAGACTTGAGCCCCAAGAGGGGGCCAGGGCACTGGGAGAGGGATGGAGCAGCTGTGAGGCCCAAGTCCATGCCAGCCCAGGGCAGGAAGGAGTCGAGGCAGGCCTGGAAGGAACCACCCCTCCCCCACACAGATGGCTACTAGCAGCTGGGGTGGGACAAGCAGGGTGGTCAGGGTGGGGACAGGGGTCTGAGCCAGCGGGAGCAGGAGCAGCAGCTCAGTGATACCTCTGTTCCGTCCCCAGGGCCTGCTCCCCAGAAGGCTCCTGGGCAAGTCTGGCCTTGTTTGGACTGCTGTGAGGGGATCGGGGGGCCAGGCCCACCGCGCGCACGCTTGCATTTACACACAGACACACGTGCTCACACTCACGTGCATTCACAGGCACGCACTCACATACACAGACGCACACACGCATCTTCCCGGTAAAGCCTTTGATGGCTCTCAGTGCTCCCTGGATAGTCTGTGACTTTGTTTGACAGCGTGGGAGTGGCCTCGGGGAGACAGGATGGGTGGGGTCCCACACCTGCATCTGGCCCACACCTAGAGTGAAGAGCCAGCTCCCGCCCAAGGCAGTGGGCTCTCGGGCCCAGGAGTGCTGCGGGGATTAGAGGAGGCTGCTGCTGACCCGGGCACGCAGGGGCCTCTGAGGGGAGGAAGGGAATCAGGCCCCGGGGTTTGGGTGCATTGGCGGGGAGTGGGCGGGAGTTCGGTGTGTGGGGACAGTGGGGAGTGGGTCCTACGGGTCAGGTAGCCTCCTTTCCCCACCCCACTTGCTTCACCCATTCCCATCCTGCTTTTCCCCCACGCTGCTTTCTCAGCGTCTTTGTGCAAGAGGCCCCAGAAGTTCCCAGAAATTTTCCTATCTGGCCTGTGGCCCAGGGAAGGGCTGTCTGCTTGTCATCCGTCTGTCTGCCCCATCCTAGCAGCCTGGGACTGGGGGGTGGGGCTGAGGCACTTGTAGCCTGAGCCCTCTTTCGGGGCATGGTGTGTCTCAGTGTGGCTGTGGGGGGTGGGGAGAGGGGGTGGGGGCGCGGCCTTCTGGTGTGCCTCAGGGTCATGGCTCTGCGGGCAGCCGGGGGCTGTTCTAGGGACCACAGACCTCCCCAGCACTTTGCTAGGGGGTGCGGGGCCCTGGCACTCACACAAAGAGCTCCAAGTACATCCCAGGGGAGGGGGCTGGAGAAGGCCAAGGGTAACCCCTGGCGTTGGGGGGAAGAGGCCAAGCCCCTTTTTGCTGTGCGGGTCACATGTAGCTGCTATGAAGACAGACCCCCTGGGCTGGCTGTGTGGCCCTGGAGGGTGGGGCTGCTGAGGGTCAGGAGGGATAATCTCCTCCCATGTGAACCCTCCTGAAAAGTCTAGCCCAGGCCCCGTTGGACCACAGGCCTGAGGCTGCTGCCTCAAAACTGAGGGTGGGCTCTGGAGCTGCTGGCTGGGAAACCCAGGAGTTGGGGGGACAGGTCCAGGCCAGTGAGTCCGAGCTCACAGTGCCCGGTTCTCCAAGAGGTGCAGGAAGCCGGGGCTTTGGACTTGGGGAGTGAAGTCAGGTCCCAGTCCGTGGCCTTAGCCCTGTCACTGGCCTCTCTGAGCCTCAGTCTCCTCATCTGTGAAGAATGAGGTGACAATAGCTTGTGGGGTTGTTCTGGGATGAAGTGAAGCCCTGTGTGAAAGTGCCTGGTCTGGAAGGAAAAATTAGTCCCCTCCCTCCTCCCTCCTCCCTCTCTGCTCTCTCCCTCCTCCCTCCCTCCTCCCTCTCTCCTCCCCCTGCTCTTTGTAGAAATACATTAAGAAAGAAGCAACAAAGTATGGACAGGCAGTTTCCTTTTCAAGCTCCTTATTCACTAAGACACTGTCCTGGCACTGTCCAGACTGGGCAAACAAGGACTGTGGGAGGACTCACCTCTGGCTGGCCCAGCCATGGAGACCCCTGGGAACCTGCTCAAGGTGTCCCCACCCCTCCGCTTGCCCACAGATAGGCTCACCTGGCAGCCACACCACATCCATGTGGATGCCGCCTGCCGCCCACATGGCTGCGAACTCATCTCGACCAGCGGCCACTTCCATGCCAACACTTTGGATCTGGGAACGGAAGCAGCCTCCTTGGTCGCCCTGACACCCATCTGGGTAGGGATGTCCCCTACAGAGCCCAGGGAACAGTGCATGGGCCAGGAAGCTGTCCCTGCGGAGCTCGTGGGTTGGGATGTAGCAGGTGCTGCGCCTGCCCCTGCAGGTGAGTGAAGCCCGCGTTCCAGCAGAGAGGCTCTCCCAGCTCCCTCTCCGGCCTTCCTGTCCCACCTGGTGGGAGGAGCATTGGCCTGTCTTAGCAGTGCCTTAATTCTGGTCCCGACATGGTTGTCATCTGGGATCCGCTGCATCCCCTCATGTTATCGATGTGGAAACCAGGGCCCAGCCCACGGGACAGTGCTGGAGGGGACACAGGGGAACAGTTAATTCAACAGACATGTGCTGAGCGCTTCCTGGGTGCCAGGCATATGCTGGAAGCTGGGGCTCCGTGTCGAGGACACCATAGGCTTGCCCTGGAGGACACCTGAGCCTATCAGACGTCGCGTGACCCGGGGCTGCAGAAGAGCAGACAGAGAGGCGAAGAGGGCAGAGGAGGCGCCTGGACTGTGGCTTGGTGGGGCAGTGGCTGGCAGAGGCCGGCGTGCCCATCCCACAGCCTTGGCGGGAGCACCATGGGCAAATTACTTCGCCTTTTGTGCCTCCTGTTTGTTTGTGTTTTTAAAACTCTGCTATGCAATGAGGATAGCATCAGTGTGGAGCCCAGAGCTGCGGTGAGCTCATACAGGAGGGGTGTTTAGAACGGTGCCTGGTGGGAGTGAGTGGCAGGTAAGTGTTGTGGCAGCTGCCCCCTCACCTCTGGCCCCAGGACTTATCAGATGCCTCCTCCCCGGGGCAGTGGCTGGGGGGCAACAGCTGGGCAGGGCAGGGGAGAGGGGGGAGGTTTGGGGGCTGGAGGTATTGCCTGTTTTTTTGAGCCTAATCCCCCGTCATGACCTCCGGGGACACGTTGTCTGGACTCTGACTTGGGAGGATGCTGGTCGCCCAGGGTCCCCTGGCCCAGGGGAGGGATGGAGCTCAGGAAGGCACAGTGGGTTCTTTCCCCTTTAAAGTACAGAAGCAGATACACTCCACGTTACAAATTCAAAGAACACAGGAACATAAAACACAGGCTGAAAGTCCCACTCTGAAACCCCTGCTACCTTGTCAGCCCCCCTCAACCCTTCCCGCGAAACCTACTTCCCGAGATTAAACGCCATTAATAATTTAAATTGCATCCTTTCCAGATCTTTTAAATATTTTAATAACCTAAACACACACATACACACCATTTTTGTATAAAAAGAAAGGGAAGAAAATTATGTCATATTACACACATTCGTCTGCAGCCGGATTTTTCCACCTACGCTGTGTCGCGGAACCCGTTGATGTCAGCACACACGGGCACTTCATTGCTTTACTGCCGCGGCGTATTCCGTAGTGAGAATGTACCGTAATTTTTTTTAACCATTTCCCCAGTGATGGACATCTAGGTGGTTTCCAATCTTTTGCCATTGCTAATGGTGCTGCCGTGAGCATCCTGGCATATATGTGTATGCGTCTTGTGTCCGCGCACAAGTGGTTCTGACACCGAATTCCCCAGGAGAACTGAAGGGAGTGTGCATTTTAAATGGTGGTGGGCAGCGTGGAGGCGTATTTTAGGGTCTGTTGCTGCAAACTCTCGTGTGAACCTGTATGTTCACACGGGAGCAGGTGAGCTGTGCTGTGTGGGGGAGCACAGCGCTGGTGACATTGGTGACCCAGGTCCCCACACTCTCCAGGCTGCTGGGCCCCCATGGTGTGGGAGCCCCCAGCACACTGGTGCAGCTTTCCCATGGGCCTCATGCCTCGCGGCAGTCCATGGACTCTCCCCGGTCCATTAATGGCCCCTTGCTGCTGTGCATCCTTGGTACCCTGGCTCTTTCCCGCGCCTCCTGTCTTTACTCTCAGCTGATGACTTTGCTTCCTGTCTCATTGGGAAGATGGACGCCCCCAGGAGGGCAGGTCCGCAGGCCCCTCTATCCCCCCACATCAATGCCTGTCTCTTCTGCCTCTTTCCTGTGCCGTGGCAGCCCCTGTCCTCTGCGCAACCAGATCTTAAAAAAAATTATTATTGAGATACACTTCACAAAATTCATCCCTTTAAAGTACAGTTCTGTGGTTTTTGGCACACAGAGTCACGTAACCCTCACTGTTACCTAATTCCAGGACATTTTCTTCACTCCCCAATGAAATCCTTACCCGTCAGCAGTCATTCTCCATCCTCCCTCCACCCGGTCCCTGGGGACCCGCAATCTGCTCTCTCAGTGGAGAAGTCTCGTCTCTACAGATTCATCTGTTCAGAATGTTTCGTGTAAATGGAACCATTCAGCCTCCTCCCCATCTCTCTCCACGCCCTTTGACAGCAAAACTCCACAAAAGAGTTGTCTTAACTTGTCTCCAATTTCTCTCCTTTCATTCTCCCTTGAACTTACTCCTTTCAGGCTTTTGCCCCACCCTGACATGAAAACTGTTCTCAAGGTCACTAGTGACCTTTGCATCGCTAACCCCAGGATTAGTGGGTTTTTATGTGGTTGATGACTTCTCCTCTTTTTGACTTGGATCCTCCCTTCCTGGTTCCCTCTCCTTCGCTGGGTCCTTCTCACTGTCCTTCCCTGGGTCCTCGACAGCTTCCTGACCTTGAGGGCTCTGGGGCTCAGCCCTTGGTCCTTTGCTTTGCTTGTAGCGTCTGGGAGATGTTGTCCAGGCTCACTTTAATGTCACCCAAGTGCTGATGACTCTCCGATTGTAGCTCCAGGCTCATTTTTCCAACTGTCCCCTTGACATTTCCCCTGGCACCTCCGACTCCTTGTTTCCTACATGGAATTCCTGATCTCTCCCATGGAACTGCCTGTCCCGCATCTCAGCAAGGGACTGAGCTAAGACCAGAGCCCTGGAGTTACCCTTGATCCTGTCTTTCTCTCACGCCCCAGAAAATCCTGCCATTCTTCCCCCTCTCTGCTGCCCCATATCCCCGGCCAGGCTGCTTGGAGGGTGCAGCGGCTCTTAACCAAGGTCCCTGTTTCCACCCTTGACCCCACGGTCTGTTCTCAATGCAGTTCCCAGAGAGAGGGTTTCAAGACACAAGCTGGGCTATGTGTCCCTCCGCTCGGAGCCTGGCGATGAAGCCCTGTTTTACCGACGCCTACGAGGTCCTTTGGCCCTGCCCTCTCCATCCTCCACGCCTTCCTCCCAGGCCCCTTTCTGTTGCTCAGACACACCAGGCATGACTCGGGCCTTGCACTTGCTGTTTCCTCTGTCTGGGATGCTCTAGCTCAGAAATCTGCACGACTCTCTCCTCGTCTCCTGCCTGACTTTACTCAAACATCACTGTCTCAGTGAGGCCATGTTTGGCCACTCTGTGTAAAATCACAATCTCCCAGGCCCTTCCTACCTGCTTCCTGATTCTTCTTCTCCTTGGTGCTCACCGTACTGAATATTTTATGTGTTGGTCTTGTTTATTCCCCATTTCCCCCCTGGACTGTAAGCTCCGTAAGGGTAGGGCTTTTAGTCTGTTTGCTCATTGCTGAATACTAAAATAACTCCTGCCACGTGGGGGGTGCTGGATGAGTGGCGGTGAGATTGAATGAGTCTGTGCCAATGGTGGGGAAGTTCTCTGATGCCTCATCCTGCGGGAGAGCAGCCCCCATGGCTATGCCACAGGTGGCCAGGAGGTGGCGCTGTGATCACAGAAATGGGGGGCTCCGGGCTGCCCGGCCACTTTTCGGAATCGATCTCCATAGACACCTGCTTCAGACTAGCATGCTGGGATGTGTGTGACAATGCAAGCGCCTCCCAGGTCAGCCTGCTGCTTTGCTCATCTCCTGGCAGGGCTCCAGAGAACCTGTGGCTATTTCTGGGCTGGCGAGGGTCACCAACCCCACCTCCGCCCCACCCCAGCCCCAGGTGACAGCAAGGTGCCGGGACTGGGCAGCCTCTGGAAGCTGAGTGAATGTTGTTAGATCCCCAGAATCTTTCATGGAGCCCTGTGTTGGGGAGTGGGGCTACCCTGGCAGCCCCTTCTCTGCCGTGGGACTCGTCTCACAACCACGGGGCCTGTCTCATAGGCCCAGGGTAGCCCGGAGCAATTGGCCTGTGTCCAGCTCTGCCCATTCTCAGCAGCCAGGGAAGCTTTTCTTTGCTCCTTAGGAGGGAGGAAAGCTAAGGCCCCTCAGCCCCGAGTTCCTGCGCTTCTCGCAGTCAGGATAGAGAGTGGGAGCAAGGACCGTGCCCCTAAGCCAGGGCCCATTCCTGGCTCTACCATTGCCAGCTGGGTGACCTGGCCAAGTGCTGAGCCTCAGGTTTGTCATCTGTCCAGTGGGAGAGACAGGCCTGCCTAGAAGGTTGTGGGAAGGTTAGATGCTTGTACACGCCCACCGGGTTCTGGGCTGGCGTGGAGTGGGTGCCCTCAGCCAGCGCTGGCTCCCATGCTGTGAGGGCTGGCTGGGCGCTGAAGTCGGACCCACAGGGCAGCGTTGGCTGGGCACTTCACTGCTCATTCACTTCCACACACAATGTGCAATGTGGCTTCCGCGTGTCCGAGCTGTGTGGGGCTTTGGGGCACTGTAGGGCAGGACGACTTCAGCCCACATTCCAGACGCTGAGGACGAGTGGAAGAGACGGGACCGAACCCACCTGGAACAAAGTTAAATAATGAATAAGAAACACAGTGTAAGAGCTGTCAGCAGCAGCTCATGATGAATTGCCCAGCGAGCAGGGCAGACAGGAGATGCTGTGGCCCGGCCAGGGGAGCAGTGGGCTGTGTGGTCCAGGCTCATGGGGCTGGGAGGCAGGCGGAGGCCACGGTTGTGACTGCGGCGGGAACCGGCTGCACCAACCCCGCTGCCGCTGTTCTCTCCCCGTGGCCTGGTCCTGGGCTGGTTTCCAGAAGCTGCTCCTGACTGTGATCTGTGGTCTGGGCTGGAAGGGAGGGATGGGCTGGAGGTGTCTGCTGCCTGCCTGGGTTGGGGGCTGGCAGCAGCTGAGGCCACCTGGAGGGTGACCTGGCCCTCGCCCAGGGAACGGTTCCAAAGACAGTACTATGTCCATGGACGCAGAGCAGAGCAGGCTGATGCCCTGCGCAGAGGGCACTCTGGTCCCACTGAGGAGGGTCGGGGTGGGGGCAGGGGCCATCAGGATGAGTGCTCCCCACCCCGGGGGCGGGATCAGTTAGGACGCTTCTGCAGGACCTTGCAGGGGAGCGTGATGACAGACATCGCCACCCTGCCCATGAAGTCCAGATGTAACATTTAGGAAACACAAAACTGCCAAAAGGCTGTGAAAGCTGCTTCATCCAGGGGTTGACACGTGAACACGTAGGTCGTGAGCGCCGTCTCCTGGTGAGACCCCACCATACACCCAAGGAGCCTGACGCCCAGCCCCACAACACACTTTCCAGGCTATGCCCAAAGCGAGAAGCCTTCAGGATTCTGAGTTCCCACAGGGGTAAGTATGGGGAGGGCGGGAATGGAGGGACAGCCACAGCACCCTCCGTCCTCCCCTTCCCGGAACCTGTGGCCCGCCGTCCCTGTCAGCGTCAGAGCAGGGCCCCGCTCTGTGCCCGGAGCTTTCTGTGCCAAATCTTAGACCTGCCACCCCCAGACCTTCTCCCCACTTTTCCCCTCGCTTACCCCACCCTCTCAGTTTCCATGAGGAAGAGGTCGAGGCAGCAGGAGGGGACCCAGGAGCCAGGGTGCTCCCCTCCCAGCCTCAGAGACCCTGCCCCAGGCTGCTCCTGACTGGAGCAGCTGGTCTGTGAGGTTTCTGTCATCCTGGGTGGCCCGTGCTGGTCTTGCAGGGTCGGCCTCCTCTGCCCCCTGCCTGCCCATCCAGGCTTGGTGCCGGTTCTGCCCGCGTCCTGGCTTGGCCCAGTTGCCTGCTGGCACGGAGGGCCTCTGGGTCTGCGCTGGGACGTGAGTCTGTTTGCCCCACCCCACACCCTCCTCCACGGCACAAAGCAGAGCGAGCGCTCACTTAGATTAATTAATCTGCTGCCCAGCCTGCTCCTCCGACCCATCTTTTATTCATGGACAAGCAGCGTTCTCCGCTGTACCAGGACTCGGGCATCAATATTTCATCCCGGCCTCGCCTGCCAGTTCCCCGCTCCCTCCCGTCTGCTTCCCCGGCTCTAGGACCTGGTGCTGGCCAAGCCCGGGGCCCCGTCCCACGCCAGGCTGCCCTCCACTCACACGAGCTGTTAGCGAGCTGGGGAAGCCAGGCAGGGCGGCCGGGCCTGCAGGAGGGGCCGGGGATGCTGAGGGGCCTAGGCCTTCCCTGCGGAGGCTGCACTGATGGCCCAGTCCTGCCACATCTTGGCTGCACTGTCACGATCGGAGATGAGGGTTGCGAAGTGCCTGGCACAGGTACTGGCACACAGTTAGTGCTCATGTTTTCCCCCTCCCTTTAGACCAGGGTGTCTTGCTCATTTTTCCATCCCCGTGTCCCAGTAGTTGAACGAATGACTGGTTGAAGGAACGAGGTGAGAGCGGCATTCAGGGGCCAGGGGCACCTGCCCCCCAGCACCCAGTCCTCTCACCTCCCAAGCGCGGGTCTCGGGCTCCAAGCAGGTGCCCGGGACCATGAGGGCTGAACTTGGGGTCTGGAGGGGCCCTTTCCCTGGATCCTAGCCCAGGGCTTGTAGCCTGGGTCTGCGGAGGGGCATGAGTGTGCATGTGTGTGTGTGTGCGTGCATGTATGCGCGCACACGAGAGAGAGAGAGAGAGAGAGAGAGAGAGAGAGAGAGAGAGAATACGGGTTTTTCTGTAGGGGGAGGGTCCCTGGCTTCCATCAGATTCTCAGTGGGGTCTATGAGCCATAAAAGGTCACGACCACTCCATTCCAGGCAGCTCAAGTCTCCTCTTTTTAATGTGGAAAGAAGAAAATTAACAGGGTTATTCCAAGGAGCCGCTTGCAAGGGGTGTGTGGGATGTGGGCATTGCAGGTGCACAGATGCACACACGTGTGTGTGAGAGTGTGAGCGCGTGTGAGTGCGTGACTGTGTGCGAGAGAGCACATGTGAACCTGTGTGCGTGTGAGTGTGGGCACGAGCGTGCGAGCCTTGTGAGTGTGAGAGTGCATGAGAGAGCGTGTGTGTGTGTGAGCGTGTGAGCCTTGTGAGTGTGAGTGAGAGTGTATGAGAGAGCGTGTGTGAACCTGTGTGAGTGTGTGTGAGTAAGAGAGCACGTGCGAACCTGTGTGTGTGCATGAGCGTGTGTGTGAGCGTGTGAGCACTGTGTGAGTGAGCGTGTGTGAGAGAGCGTGTGTGAACCTGTGTGAGTGTGTGTGAGTGTGAGAGTAAGAGAGCACGTGCGAACCTGTGTGTGTGCATGAGCGTGTGTGTGAGCGTGTGAGCACTGTGAGTGTGAGAGAGCGTGTGTGAACCTGTGTGAGTGTGTGCGAGTGTGAGAGTAAGAGAGCACGTGTGAACCTGTGTGTGTGCATGAGCATGTGTGTGAGCGTGTGAGCACTGTGAGTGTGAGTGAGCGAGTGTGTATGCGGGGGCGAGTGTGTCTGTGCAGGCAGCGCGGGCGCCGGGGCGGCTCCATGGCGGGCAGGACAGTCACAACCAGAGCCTTCTGCGAGGGCTGAGCTCCTTCCCGGGGCTGGCGGGGCCCTTTCTGTCCGTGTTGGCTGTGGTCAGCGGTGCCGGCTGGCTGGGACACAAGCCGAGGGGGTCGCTCTGGCCCTGGCTGTGCCAGCGAGGGGACGGGGCGGCTGTGCCAAACTCCCCCCTGCACTTGGTGTGGAGGCTTCATGCGGCCACCGCGAGCGCCCCACTCCCTTCCTTCCCTCACACCCAGTCGGTCAGGAAATCCTGCCCGCTAAACCCCCCAAACACATGCGAACGTGACCACTCCCACCCTGTCCACGGCCGCTCCGTGGCCCTGCAGTGTGCGCTCGGCGCCGCGGCTGACCTGCTCTGCCCCAGGAAAGCCGGGCTCTCAAGACTGCCCCCGCCTGCGCCCTTGGTGCTTCCCCCCAGCAGGTGTCCTCCTGGCTCACTCTCTCGCCCCCTTCAAGTCTGCCGCACCCGACCCTGTACTTTTTATTTCCCTCCACAGCCACGTGACCTTCTAACACGGCAGCTCGTCTGTCACCTGTGCTTGTACGGTGTCTCCTGCCAACAAAACAGAAGCTCCCTGAGGGCAGGAATTCTTATATTTTGTCCACCGATTCATCCTAAAGCAGTGCTCACTAGGAAGGGCTCAATAAATATTGTAGGCGGAATGAATGAATGAGTGAATGAATGAATTGCCTGTCATATCCCTCAGTGGCCTGTTTAGGACAATCCATGGGTGATATTTTTTTCTCAGGCCTCAGTGCCAGAAAAGCCTCAGCTTGTGTTGAAAGGCTGGCGTTCAATCATTCCCGTGCTCACACTTGCTGAGCACCCGGTACGGGCCAGGCGCTGTCCTAGGTGCTGCAGAGACGGTCATTCACGCACAGGACGGGTACACGCCCTTGACCTAACGGTGTTTGTGCGCGGATCCTGAGGATCCTGTCACCGTCTTCCTTTCTGTTTTGGTGGTTCCATGTCCAGAGCTAATTCTCTGAAATTGTCTGAGTACGAAAACTTCCGCTCTGATCTCACCTCATTAGTCCCTGTTTCTTCTCTGGTCTTGATTATTTTGAACAGAAAAGGGAAATGCATGGCAAGGACGTGGAGTGTCTGGTGGCCTGGCCAGGGCTCTGAGGAGCTGCTGGGGGTTGAGGCTCTCTCGGCCTCTCTCTGGAACCTCTCGGTCACCACCTCTGCCGTCACCTCTGTCTCTGGGTCTCTGCTACCTGCCTCCTCTTTCCTCCCTCATGGACCTGCTTTCCCCCCGGCTCGGCTGAACACGAGGCCCCTCCACTTGTTTGCTTTGATGACGTTGTCCATTTATATGTTTAATCTTACAGTATTGTGTGCGTTCTTTTAAACTGTTTCAAACACTTCTAGCAGTGAAATGTACACAGATTACTGCTTACAGATGTATGGGCGTGTGCACATGCGTGTGTGTGTGGGCTGGCTCTGCCTGGCTAGCAGGGCCAGGTACAGGATGAGGATTTCCTGGAGAGGAAGCCTGAGGTGACAGGCGTCTTGCATTGGAGGGAATGGTCCCTTGCTGCCCCTCCTCCTGACAGGACCCTTGGTTATGAGTCGGTGTGACTTGCTCCACCGAGCCTAGCAATTGCTTGGTCCTGATATACTCTTGACACCAAGAGTCTCCTTGCTGTATCCTGATTAATTCTCCCCTCCCCGGCCCCACCCAGCCAGCCTTGGACTTCCTGATCTCATTCGCAGGTAGAGCCACTGACCATTTTGTCCTTGGCTCCCTGTTAGTGTCAGGGTGGCTGGGATGACCCTGGCCATCTGAAGGTTGGTGCCAGGCAGAGGGTGGATGGGGGGAGGGAAGCAGAAGCAATTAGCATAGAGGCCAGAGGCAAGGGACACTGCACGGGGGGAGATTGGGAGGCTCCAGGTCAGGGTGGAAGGAGCCGGAAGACTAACAGCAAACAGCCGTGTGTCCCAGGGCATCCCCCACCTTGAGCACATACCCCCGCCTTCAGCACCGCAGCCTTGAACAACATGGACTAGACGAAGGGGACTTTGGCCTAAAAGCCAGGGCAAAGGCACCCCCCTCACTGGGGGCCCTGGGTCTGGGGTTCTCACTTTGACCCTTAGCTCCCTTCCCACCCTGTCTCCAGCACCCCCCGACATGCACCCTGGGTCAGGAAGAGGAGTCTGTGGGAGGGAAGCAGCTTCCTTGGTGCCGGGGCTGGGGCTGTGAGGTGCAGCGGCGAACTAGCCAAGTGCCTTTGAACAAGTTAAGGAACTTCTGGGTGCCTCAGTTTTTCTGTCTGCATATTGGAGATAATAACAGTACCTGCCTCCGAGTGTCGTTGTAAGGATGAAATGAGTTCATAGGATAAAGAATTTAGCAGGGTGCATGCATATTGTCAATACTCAGTAAGTGTTAGCCACTATTATTACCATTTGAGAAATTCTGGAAGTTCTCCTCAATCCTGTATCTCCTCCACACATGTGTAGCCTGAAATTCCTCCTGCACATGTTTCTCGGGATGACAGTTCTTCCAGGGCTCCTGTTAGCAACCCAGAATAGCACCTGACAACACAGCGTGAGGGTGCAGACCCTCAGATCTGGCCATCGTGTGACTCGTCATCTGTGTGACTTCAGGCAGGTCTACAGCCTCTCTGAGCTTTGATCCCTTCTCTTTAGGTGAGATCACAACAGGCCCACCTGGAGGATTCTTGTGAAGACAAAACGAGACTGTGTGCTTAGAGCACTCGGCGCAGCATGTGGCACAGCCCGGGGGTCAGTAAACAGGAGTCCGCTCACTTTCTGAGGTCCCTGGATGTGCCTCGTGCCGTCTGATCCCGGCCGCAACTCCAGAGGTGGCCTCACTTCCAGGTGGGAAGCCTGAGGCAGAGCATCTGAGCAGGGTCGGAGCGTGGGCCCCGGCTCAGGCTGATGCTCTCTCTCGAGGGAGTGGCCCTCAGGGGCCTGGCACAGGTGGCCGTCACTCTTGGCGTGATGGGGATAACTCCATGCTTGGCCCCTGAGCTGAGACTGGAGGGACCTGGAGGGAGCAGAGGACATTCCTGGAGGCAGGAGGGGTGTCAGGCGAAACCACGCAAGGCTCCCACTTGGCAGGTTTGCCCCAACCTGGCCCTGCCCTCTCTGCCCCTGGGCTCTGCATCTGCCCTCGCCTGCCGCTCCCGGGCCCGGCCTCTGGGCTGGGGACGCTGAAGCACAGCCCATCTGCAGCAGTGGAACCCTGTGCACCCCAGCCCCTCGGGCGTGGCCTTCTCTGATGCCTTCAGGCCTCTGCAGACCTCAGGAGGGTAAAAGCTGCCCCAAACAAAGGGGTAAGCTTTAGACATGTTCTCATTTTTTATGGAAATTGTGGGGGAGAGAAAAAAACAGACAAGTGAAAAATTGCCTCATCTGGACTGAACAGGGAGAAAGCAATTTCCTTCTGGAATCTTTTTTTCTGATTCTTGAAAGATGCAATTTGGAAATGTCCTGGTGGCTCTGGCTGGGATGTGAGTGGGACCACCTACATAGCATGGAGCAGGGACCTGGGCACAGGGGTAGGAATAGTGGGGACCCATGGTGAAGGACATAGAGGTTGTTTCAGCCTGGGCCTCAAGGACAGCCCAGCCAGTGGGGATGCGGTGAGAAGGGCTGACCTGGCAGAAAGGGAGAGCTGGAGTGAGGCAGCAGGGCTGGACCAGAGAGAGGAAGAAGGTCTGGGGGTCCTAATGGACCAGAGTTGAGGGGATGTGCTGGGGAGAATTCCAAGCCTGGTAGGGGTATGAGGGTGGTCCAGCACCCAAAGGAGGTCCACACTTTCGAGTCTGTGTCTGAGGAGATTTCCTGGGGCAGAGGCACAGATCCATCCTGAAGGAAGAGGAATTCTCAGACCTCTTTGCTAGAAGGTCATCGGGTGCTGGTTAATCAAGTGGTGCCTCAGGGGCTTTCCAGAGCCTGCAGGGACCTGGCATGGGGTGGTGAAGGGACACAGGCCAGCCTTGCCCCTCAGGGTTCCCCTGCATGTTGCCTTCTGGAGCCATTGTCCTAGTTCCTCGGCAGCCTCCCCCGCAGCCCTGCCGCCCTTCCCGCTGCCATCATGTGGCCCTGAGGGCCCAGCTTGGGGGGCACCATAGGCCCCTTGGGTGGGGCAGAAATGGAGACTGAGACTCACTGGCACTTTAGGGGCCTCCGTGGAGCTTGTCCTTCCCTCTAACCTGATGATAACCCCATGTCCTGAAGCACCGACACATCATCCAATCCTCAACTCACCCATCCACCAGCCAAGGCCATCACCCTATCACCCAAGCCATCGCCCCACTAGCCAATCCACCAACCACCACTCTACCTATTACCTTACACCCTATTGTGTCATCAACCCAGCAACCTTCCAAGCAACACACCAACCAATCCACCAACCAACCTATTCTACCATCTTACCACCCTGCTAACTAGCCTGTCAACCAACTCACCAACTCCCACTGCCCAATCAGGAGATAGAAACTGCACAGTAACACTAACAGAAAAGATTTAGTATAAAGGACTATTAACTACAGTGGGATATTACCTACTAACTATAACTGATTACCTACCTAAAGAATACAGGAATAGCAGATCTCGGGAGCTGCCGTTACCTGGAGAGCTGAGGCAGAGCATCGAAGGCGGGAAGAGACTGGAAGACCCCCCCTCCCACCGTCCCAACCCCCAGAGCTGAGACCCAAACCTTGTTAGAGAGGGCACAGCCCAGGACCACTGGAAGGCAGGAGCAGTTGCTGAGGCACCATGCTGGTGGGACTCTCTGAGCGGCTGGAGGACACTGTATGCCACTGGGTGCCTCGCTGACGGGGCCTGGAAGAGAAGCCCTTTCCTCCCACAGTGTCCTTCCAGGACCCTCTAAACAAAGCTGAACGTAGAGCCGTCTGGTAAAGGGGAAATGTTTACAGGGTCTGACTCTGCTATCACAGACCGGGCGACGGGAGCAGATTCGAAGCTGAGAGGCAGTAAGGTAGTAAGTAGCACACCCATTCTCCTGCCACCTCCAACCCTGCAAGCCCCAAACCAGTATGCCAATTCATGCACCGACCAACCAATTGGCTAACAAACTGCCCTCCCACCACCCACCACGCCACCATCTGCCGTCCTCTGTCCAAACCACCAACCCCTCTACCCACCTGCCAGCCACCCCAGCAGCCTGGTTTTCTTGATTGTTCCAGGCACTGTGCTGAGGGCAGTGAGGGACACAGCGATGAAAGGGCGGTCACCACCCTGAAAGAGAGACACTTGAAAGTAGTTTATCCAAATTGGGTGACATATACAACCTATGCCTATGACCAGCTTTGAGCCAACAAGGACCTGTCACACAGGTGACACCCATGAACTGGACAGTGGGCAGACAGTGTACTCTGAAGTTGGTGATGGAGAGACCACCGTGGCCCGGTGGCAGGGAACAGCATTGTGGAAGATGGGGTGGTGATCTGGGCTTTGAAGAGTGGGCAGAGTGGAGACGTATTAATAGATTTGGAGAGCGGGGAGGAAGGCAATGAGGACAGGCATCTCTGGTGTCTCTGGTATCCAGGAGGACTCGGGCACAGGAAGACTTACGCACACGAAGGGCTCGCCATGCTGGGGCAGGGAAGAGCCATCACGCCCCGAGAGGAGCTGATCTTATTGTCAGCTTCTTTCTCAGGCAGTAGACAGGGTTTCTGTCTAATGGGGCTCCTCCTTTTTCATCAAGGACTAAACTGGAATAAATAATGTTAAAAAAAAAAAAGGCTCACCCAGCGTCTGACAGACATCAGAAAGAACTTCCAGTCCAAGCCAGCAGGAGGCTCAGGAATCCTATTCTCTGTAGACCTTAAAGAAGAGAGACCTCCATCCTTCGGGGATGGGTGAAATGCTGACCTGCACAGAGGCAGGGGAATAACTGTGATGACCCTCCCTAACCCTTGTGTTAAAGGGTTCCCTGTGGCCCAGGTCCACCTGCTGCCAGGCTCCCATCAGCTCAAGTGCCATTAAGTATCTTGGAATAAAAATCTGACTTCAGAATCAATTGATGGAGAGAGGTTCTCCAAACATTCGCGGGCGAAGGTAATTAAATTCCGATCGGAGAGGACGGAGCCGTGTGACAGGGCGGTGGGGGCAGCGTGCTGGCGCCGGGCTGCTGAGCAATGAAGTCACGGGCGTGCGCAGCCCAGAGCTGGCAGCGGCACAAAGGAAATTGGAGCAGTCAAATATTTCCCTCCTCGTTGAGTTCCATTTACATGTTTATAATAGAGGTTCTTAAGGCCCTAATGAGAAGGCTGCTCATCGCGGGGAAGAGGATGATTAAGGCTCTGCCAGACAGATCAGGGACAGGAACAAAGGCCTGTTAATTACTACAGAGGGACAGGAGGGGGGCCGTGATCCAGCTCACGCTCCCCCAGAGCCTCCCCAGACTGGTGCCTTCCTGTTCTCTGACGCTCAGCTTTGTGCCCGGCCCAGGTGACCTCCGGGTGGGGGGGTTGGATAGAGTCCCTGGAGTTAGATTCAGAGACTCAGGGACCATTTCCACCTCCCCTCCCTAGATAGTAATTCCTGGCAGTATCCATGGCACATGCCGATTTCTCCTCTGGAGGTGCCCCTTTGGGGGAAAGGGATGAGAGGAAACCACCCTACTTAGCTGCTTGGCCCCTTCCTGAACCACTAGGTCTGCCTGCCCGCGAGGGAGCACTCATATAAACTCTGGCCCTAGAGGGAGGATCGTCCCAGGCCGATAGTAAAGCCCCTCTTCCCAACCGTTCAGCGTGCCCAGGGAACAGATATACCTGTGGAAATCCAGGCCAGAATTAGTGGCTGATGATGCCATCTGATATGAAGGCAGAGAGTTCTTGCCAAGTTGATTTTAAAGCTTCTTCAACAACCAGAGTTTATGGTGTGGTGGAAAAAGTACAGGCTTTGGGTCAACAGACTTAGGGTCCAACAGAGCTAGGTTCAAATCTCAGATCTTCTATTTGCTAGCAAGATGTCCTGGAAAGGTTATTAACCTCCCTGAACCTCAATCTCTTCATCTGTAAAAAGGAGATGATCTCAACTGCCACACTGGGGTGGTTTGATGATGCAATGAGGTAGGTAATGCTGACAAAGTCTGGCACATACTAGGCACTCAGTTCATGAGTTCAGCTACTTCTGTGGGGCTGGGTTGACATTCTGAGGCTGAAGGCCCTGAAGGCCTTCACTATATATGACCTGCAGGACATGGAGCTGAGTGTGTGCAGTACCTGGTGTCCCTCAGTGTGTCCCTGCTCCATAGCACTTCTTCTTGCGATGGAGGTGTCTGGGAATATGGAGAGGGAAGAGGAGATCTGAGTTGGCCCTGGAGGGGTGGAAATCCTGACTCTGTGCACTGCTTGCCTGTATGCCTCTCAGCTGGATCCCATCCTACCCCTCAGGGCACAGGAGGTGAGGGGAGAGAGACAGTAGAGTCACAGGTTTGGGGAGCACCCTGAGACCCAAAGATGAGAGAAACAAACTCCCTGAAGGATATGATGCCATCCTGGTCTTCCCGGGGTCAGTCTTGGGTGAGCGGGTCCAGAGGCTGTGATGTCATGGGAGGGGTGGGGGGAATGGGGAAGCAGCTGGGAACATCTCAGGGGCTTCTTGGCTCACCAAGGTGTAGTCCTTGGAGCTGTCCGAGGTGCTGGCCTCAGATCCTGCTGGCACTGGCCGTCCGGCCACACCTGCCTCCTCCAGTGGGTTGTCTGTCAGTCTTGTCACCTGTAGAGCTCCTGTCCAAGCCTACAGCTCTGACTCCTGCTACAAGTTCTAGAACTTTTAGATATACCTAATGCTAAGATGAATTTTAGCTCAAGCCTTAGTGCTAACAATAACCTAGTCCCTAATCACTGCCTGCATCCTAGAACTCACCTTAACCAGAACTCTGACCAGAATCTAGACTTGAATCCAATACCAATCTGAAGTCAGGCTCTAACCCTCATCCCTTCCTTAACACGAATCTTAATTCTATCCTCATTTCTAACCTCAAACCTCGTATTGGCTTGAACTTCAGCTCTCCTCCTAACCTCAGACTGAACCTGATCCCTAAAGACTTGGGGCTGGGTAAAGGATTGGCCTCGCCTACCTCCTTATGGATATGGTTGAGCATCTATGGCAGACACTGCCTTGCTCTCAAGGAACTTGACTGTGTGTCTCTAGCCCCCTCACCCTCAGACAGAGGAACCCAGGCATTGACAAATTCATGCCGGTGTCAACATTGACAATATTTTCCCAAAATGGACAGTCTTTGGAGACATCAGCATCATTTTCCAAAGACAAAGGATAGAGGGGGGCCATGGAGTGCTTTGGATTCTGCTCACTATTCACCACCTACTGCGTGTCTCTGACTTCTGCCTCTGGGCTTCTGATCCACTGGGCATGCCGGCATGGGCGGGGAAGGAGGGAGGGGCTCTCTCCCGGAGGAGACTTTCATAGAGGCCAGGCCCACTTGCCTTTATGGAATACAGTCCATACAGTTTGCATATAAATGCTGAGCAGCACTGGGCACATAGAGTATCAGACACTGAGCACAGCCATTGCCAGGCCCTCACAGATGTCCACAGCACTCCCTGAGTGGGACTGAGAGAGTTGAAGGTCCAGAGAGACTGGGTGGCTTGCTTAGGTCACAGAGAGAGAGAGTGGAAGAGCTGGGAATCAGCACAAGTCTGCTGGTGGCCACCGCCTAGAAGCTGGGGACGGCGAGAGAGGAGAGCTTCCTAAAGGAGGGGAGTTTGGGGAATAGCTGCAGGTGGTGGGGGATGGGCATTTGTCAGCTGATGGATGAGTGTTGGGAGGGGTGAGCTGGGCGTTGAGGTGGGAGTTGAGGAAGAAACGATGGATGAGGCTGAGATGTGCAGAGGGGATGGGGATGACCCTGTGGGCTGGTCTGGACTTTGCCTCTGTTTGAGGCCAGGCCCTAGGAAAAGCTCAGAGGGAGAAGAGAACTTGCAAAGGGGAGAACCAAGTCCTTCCCTCCTTCGGTGACTCCTCCTGAGGGGCCTGCTCTCGTGGGATGAGATGAAGAAGGGGGATGGGGAGAATGGCGGCCAGAAGACATGTGACATTCCCTGGGGTTTACTGTAAGGCCCGAGTATCTCTGTCTACTGACCCTCCACTCCTCCCAATGCCCCCTTCTTCTTTCCTTGCAGCCACCGTCTTGGTCCAGGCCATACTTGGCCCTTGGCCGCAGCTTCCATTGCCTCCCTCCGTCCTGTGGGTTCTCTGCCCACAGCCAGAGGGACCTTGAGACCCTCATAAGGGCCCTCCTGCCCAAGAAGCCGGCCTGCTTCCTCTTTTCTGCCAACTCCACTCAGCTCTTCTTGGCCTTCTGGGTCACTTGTAGCAGGGGTGAACATATGACTTGTCCAAGTTGGGACACTCCTGAAACGAAAGGGAGTGCTACGAGCAGCTATGTAAGCGCAACAGGCACAATGCCAGGATGCCCACATGGGCTCCTTCCTCCTCCCCAGCTGACCCCCCAGGGCTTCCCAACACCACGCTCAGCTCCCTGAGATCCTGCCAACTGCGAGGCTCAGGCCCTCCTGTAGCATTCCAGGCCCAGAGGGCTGGCTCCCATGACAGGAAAGGGCTCTGGGAGTCCCAGGAGCTGACCCGGCCCCAGCTCCCCACTCTCCGCCCTGAGATCTTGGGCAGGGTGCCTCTCCCCTGAGCTGCCTCCCCTGTAAAATTGGGATAATCGCTCTTGCTCTGCTTGTCTCCCAAAGTGACAGAGAAGATGACAGCACTTGTCAAATGAATGCACTGCATACACGAGGCTCACTGGAGCTATTGTCCCATTCTCTGCCCATATTTTGGCTCAAATTATTTACATTATAGTTTAATTCCCCTCCTCCACAGAGCCTCTCTCTCCCTGCAGCATGCAGCTCTCATCCTCTGCGGTCTCCAAGGTCCTCGGGCTGAGCCTGCAGCCTGCCTGCCCCGTGCAGGGGCAGTGGTGTCTCTCCTCCCTGTCGGCCTTAGCACAGCCCGGGGCACCCAGGGGAGCTCCGCCAAGTTGACCCGATGTTGACGGAACCCAGATTTAGTGCAACGGTTCGCACGCTTAGGCATGTATCAGAGTTACCTGGTGGGCTTGTTAAACCCCAAGTTGCTGAGCCCCACCCCCAGTTTCTGAGTCAATAAATCTGGGGCAGGGCTGACAATTTGCATTTCTAGCAGTTTCTCAGGTGATGTTGATGCTGCTGGTCCAGGGACCACACTTTGAGAACAACTGTTGTTCTCAGCAAAAACCTTGCTGGCCCTTCCTGGGAGTCTTGGTCTAAGGGGTTGAAGGGGAGATGGCCTCATCGGGGAGGGGGTGTGTGTGGAGGGCCCCAGGGGTGGCAGCAGCTCAGACACCCGGGAAGTGAGCTCCTTTTGCCTGAAGGAGAATGTCAGCATTGAATGTCCTCAGTCAGAGCTGCGACACCCGAGTGTAATGTGCGTAGAGCAATTAGAGGGAGAGAGCTGAGGGCGAGTGGGAGCAGGGAAGGAGGCTGCATATTTCATGCTGTTCCCAGCTTTGAAGGTCCTGGGAAGGCGCGTGGTGGTTGGTGACCGCTTCGTCGTAATGAGGGATGGGGAGATGCACCCTGCTTGGGGCGGGGTGCAGAGCTCACTAGGGGGTGGAGGGACAAGAGGGGTAGGGGAGGCCGTGGGTGGGTGTGGATCGGAGGTGGGGAGGAGAACCCGTGATGTGGTCTCTCTACATGCACCCCCCTCTCCCTAGCACCTAGGGGCGGTGGCGAGATTTCTAGAGGATTTTCAGATGCAGCTTCTAAGGACTTTTCTCCCCCAGGGCACATCTAGAACATCCCTCCCCCTCCAAAGAGGTGTCTCAACACTGGCAGCAGCCTCTGGCAGAGCAAAGGCCCTGTATTCCTGAAACTGTCCCCAGCTGGGCTCTCGTGGTACCAGGAGCCTCTGAATTGCGAGAGAACAAGGCTCGTTACTATTCTGCGTCAGCCCTGCACCCGTTTGCCTCTCCTGTTCCATCCCCCCATCCCCCACCTCCCACCAGAGGAGGCCAAGGCCATTTCTAAGGAGCCTGTCATTGAGGGCTGGGGAGGAATCTCTGAACATTATTAAAAAGCCCCCTCCTTTCTCTTAGTTTTGGCCACATGGGCCCCTCTCAGCACAGCCCCGATGTAGGAATTTGGGCTTTGAGATCCAGGGTGAGGGGGTGTAGAGGAGGTAGGGTCCCTGCTCAGGGATAAGGTTGGCTTGGGGACATTTCTGGGACCAGAGTGTGTGCACAGGCTCGGTGTGTACTGTTCACAGCCTCAAAGGGCGCTCAGCATCCTGAGCTGGCTGCGTTGACAAATATGCCTCTTCCGGGCTCAGTGGGGCCCGTGCCAGCCTCTGAGCAGTCACGGAACATTCAGGATCAGTGGTCCTGGTTTCCTTCCTCACAGACACAGGTCCTCAGTCAGGAGTCAGAGCCTGGGTAGCAGGCGGGACACCTGGATGGGACCCTGGGAGTGGGCAGGGAGGCTGGCAGTGCAGCCTGGCTTCGGTCAGACAGACCTGGGTCCCAATCTTGCCTTTACTGCCTAGATTCTAAGGGTGTGACCTTTGGTTTGCTCATGTTGAAAATGGGGACGATGATACCAATTTTGTGGGGGCTGTGAGGAGATGACACATGGAAAGCACGGAGCACAGGGCCTGGCACCGGCACCTGCGGACCTGGAGAGGGACACAGCCAAAGCTGCTGCTGCGGGTCCTTCCGGCTCCACCCCCCCCCCACCCCAGCCCAGACCAGGAGGAACCAAGGACCAGCCTCAAGCCCCCTCCCTCAGAGCCGCTGGAGTGAGCATTCAATCCTGATTAGCTCCACCGGGCTCCCTCGTAACCTTTTCATTAGGAAATTATGTTTAATAGAAATTGTTCTGACACCTCTCAGCAGCGTTTCCCTGCAATTCATTACCACCTCGGGGGAGGGGCTGGCGGCTGAGCCGCTGGGGCCCAGCTCCATGGGGGAGGGGCCCCTCCCCGCCCTTTCCCTGGTCCAGCTTCTGCCGTGTAGGCGGAAGGGACACAGGACAGAGGTGTTTCTGCTTGGCGTCCCCACGGAGAGGCTGGCCAGCTGTTGGAGCACATTTGGATGGGACCAGCCACCCTCAGCACCCTCCCTTGGGGTCTGATTGGGAACTACCCAGCTGTTGCCAGTGACGCTCACGTTGATGGCACTCCCCAATCTTATTTAGTCCTTGCACTGTCCCCAGAAGGTAGAGAGAGGCATGCAGGGCCTCCAGCTTCTGCCACGCAGGAAGAATTGAGGTGCTCCGTGCGCTGCCGCCTCTCTGCCTGCAGACTCCCAGCTCCCTCTCCTGCTCCCGTCCTTCCAGAAGCTCCCTGGATGAATGTCATCCATCCAGTTCTGCTCAGGCTGCGACCTCCTCCCCTTCCGCACGTAGTCCCAGGGAGGTGAGTTTCTGTTTCCCGCCTGAGTCAGGGAATGTGGTTTGCATTCTCTTGACTGGCCGGGCCTGGGGAAGACAGACACTGGAGGGAATCCTTTGTCTTATTGGTCCAGGCCATTGGGATTTGGTTCTGAGGACCAAGGCCTTGTAGAATCTCCTGTGTCTCCCGTGACTCTAGACGGTTCTTTTCCCAGCATGCATCCTTGGCGGTGAGGGTGGGGACAACGAGCGGGGAGGGAAAGGCATGCCACCTTCTCTTCCTGTTTTACCTCCTTCCAGATCGAACAATGACCTGGAAAGTTCTTCTCTGTGTCCCTCCTGTCTTGGTCCCAGGCTGCAGCTTTCCCCACCTTTGGTGCCTTGGATTTTTTGCTCTGTGAAATGAACTGGGTCCCTTCTCCTGTCCTCTGCTGAAGAAAAGAGGGTGTGGGAGCGTGGGGGAGCGTGGCAGAGGAAACAGTTCCCGCTTCACAGGCTTCGGGGTCTGACGGCAGCTCTGATGCCCTCGCGTGTTTTTCTGACCCAACAACTGGGGAGACCCTCTTGCCATTTCACCACCCAGTATCTGAAATTAGCAGCAGCCTAATCTCTCTCTGCCATATCACTCAATGGTGTAATTGTGCAGAAAGAAATGTATTAAAATGCAAAACACTCAGTTGTACTTCTTTATGTTAAATCCCTTCTTCGCTCTATCTCCCTTTTAATTTTACAAGGTTTTTTCTCTCTCCCCCTTTCATAAGAGGGAGAGCTGGGCACGCAGGGAATCATTTCAACTCCCCTATAAATCTCCAAAATGAATACTTAAATTCGAGGAAAAAAATACATTCTTACACCTTTAATTTCCCTGCTATGAAGTGTAATGAAAAAGCCTGATTATTTTTAATTCCTCCCTTTAATAATTCAACGGCGGAGTGATTTAAGACTAGGATTCATAATTACCTTTCCGCTTTCTTGGCAAATGGAGTTTTAATAGAAATGAGAGCTCTGGCGACTAAAATGGGTTTCAACAGGTTGCTGGGGGTCGGGGGTGTCAGGCCCAACACCAATTGGTGGAAGAATGTTTCTAGGGCCCCTCAGGGCATAGGATCTGGACTGGACACTTGGGCCCAAGTGGATGGGCCTTGTGCTCACTGGGAAGTACCTGCCAAAACAGTGTGGGTGTTTCATGACCCATTTATCTGGAAGGGAGCAACGGGTGAAAAATGACTGTCAGGAAAGTCTTGATTAGCAATAACACGCTAATAACTACGATGTTAATGATAATAACTACCATTATTTGGGCAAATGCTGCGTGCCAGGCACAGTGCTAGGTGCTTCAAAAACATCCTCTCTTGTAATCTTCACAATAATCTATTCTCCACATGGGGAAACTGAGGCTCAGAGAGGAAGTAACAAGCCAAAGTCAAGGAAAATGGCAGAGCTGGGGTTTGACCTCAGTTCTGTCCAACTCTAAAGCCACCACTGCCCTCTCTCACTAACTTCCCAAGCACTGCCAGAATCTCTTACCCAAACGTGGTACCCACCCCTGGGAGCCCACAGACGTACCCAGACACGGTGGTGGAGTGGCGTTGGAGATTCTCTCCTGTGGGAAGGGCACCAGGCCACACAGAAGTCAGAGCCCTGAGCCCTTCTACCAGTTCCACTGCCCGTTAATTTGGAGGCACTGGGAAAGTCACTTCTCTGTGCCTCAATTTCCTCTTCTATAAAATGGGGATAATAAAAACTGGCTTATCTAATTCAAGGGACTGTAATGACATTCGAATGAGAAAATCCACATGGAAAAGCTTTGTAAATCCTAAATTTCTCTGCAAGGGTAAAGTACAATTACCTTTATTTGATAACAGAATACTACTTAAAACTGATCTATTCTGTCCTACCTCCACAGCCGTTATCCCTGCTGCCTGCTTTCTACCAAAATCCAGCTCAGACCTTACCTCCTCCTCCAGGAAGCCTTCAGGATTGACCTCTCTCAGGGCCCATTATTCCATGACCCTCCCCCTTCCTCTTCCTCTGTATTTCACATGTGATTGTTTGAGTCCCTAAGGCCCCTGAGAGAGCACAGGGGTTTGTGTGTGCGCACTCTCCAGACTGTCAAATCCCACGCCAGGGCTTTTCTTATTCCCCTTGTTTTGTAAGCTGAGAACTCTGTCTCTGCAACACATCAATATGGTGGATTCGCTGCCTGAATAGAGACATGGATGGCGACAACCCACAGATAATCCCAAGCCGTGAAATACTGGTATTGGAGTGCTGAGGCATGAAGTGAGACGGCCGTGCCGCTGTGCACGCACACACGCACGCCCACCCCCATCACGCGTGCGCCTGCTCACCTGAGCCGGCCTATATTGTGCTTATCCAGCGGGGAAAATTGCACCCAGCGCTTATTTTACTGCTTATCAAGTGCTTTCCCGTACATTAAAGAATATGATTCTCTCAATAGCCTCCTGCAGAGAGAGGCAGGGCGGGAGGGGGGTTGGATCATTGTCTTCTTTCAGAGCAAGAGAGATGAGGTGGCTTGCCCAAGATCCTCCACAGAGCGGGAGAGCCCGGCCTCCCAGACTCCTATGGCACAGCTCTCTCCTAGACAGCAGGGGGGCTGCCCGTGTGCAGAGAGGGAGTTCTGGAATATATGCAGGGGAGAAGCCTAGCCGAGTGGGGAGGTGGCTGCCCAGTGGGCTCAGGACCCCCAGAGTCCTGAGCTTGGGAGTCAAAGCCCTTCCTGGGTCCAGTAGGTATCTGAGTTCTGGCCCAGCCTTCTGGCACACATCCCTGTAAGCCTCTCTGTGCAGCACATTACTGAAGGCCAGGAGCTGAGCCTCCTAGCTCTGGAGTCCCCACGCTCCGTGTCCCAGCTTGTGGTAGTCCTGCCGCTGGGGGCCTCCGTAGGGAAGGAGGGGCTGGAGTCGGAGGAGTGGGTTGTGAGGACCTTTGCCCAGACCTGGGTGGGCTCCCGCCTCCCCTCCTACCGTTAATGCTCCCTGGAATGAGGAGGCCGCAGAGGGGCCTTCAGAGACACTTGAGGCCTGATTGGGAATAAGTGTCTGCTAATGACTCCCCTCAAATGTCAAGCGCTGTGCCGCGCTCCTGGGGCTGATTGCTCCCCCTGGGGGGATGGGTAGTCTGGCCTTGGATGCTTCTCCACTGTGGATCCCACTCCGGGGCTTTGTCTCCAAGGTGAGCTCTGCCTGGGCTCTGCCTGGGCTGTGGACGCCTCAACTCTCTTTGCAGCTCTCCCTGCCAACAGCATGGGGCCCTTTGCCGGGGGTGGGCATTGCAGGTGTTGCAGTGGGTGGAAAGGGTGGGATTGAAGCCAGAACTGACTTCCCCAGGCCAGGGCTGGGTCAGACTTCGGAGACCGGACAGAGGCATAGAAGCTCAGTCAGGCTCTTTGCAGAAAAGGGTTCTGCTCCTTCCAGGCTCTGGGTGAGCACAGCCCTCAGCCTCTCCAAGGCTATGGCTTGGGGTCTTGTGTATTATTGTTAGCTGGTACTTGGTGGCAAGCCACCCCAAAACTCGGTGACTTAAAACAATAAGGTTTATGATTTCTCACGAATGTATGGGTTTACTTGTTGGTTCTTCCAGCCTAGGCTGGGATCGCTTGTGTATCTGTGGTTGGCTGTGGGTTCAGGAGGTACCTGTGTTGATCTAGGATGGGTTCTTGTGTTTGGGGGTCTGCTGGCCACAGATAGGTTTAGAGAGGCCTCAGCTGAGACCTCTGCTCTACTTGGTCTCTACCCTCCAGCAGGCTGCCCCTCCCCCCAGGGTTGTTCACATGGCACTGCAGGGTTCTAAGAGAGGATGGGGCCCAGCATGGTGGCTCACACCTGTAATCCTAGCACTTTGGGAGGCCAAGGCAGGAGGATTATTTGAGGACAGGAGTTCAAGACAAGCCTAGGCAACATAGCAAGACCCTGTCTCTACAAAATAAATAAATAAATAAAATGAAAAATAGTAGTTGGGCATGGAGGTGTGTACCTATAGTCCTAACTACTCAGGAGGCTGAGGCAGGAGGATTGCTTAGAGGCCAGGAGTTTGAGGCTGCGGTGAGCTATGATCGTGCCACTGTACTCCTGGCTGGGCAACAGAACAAGACCCTGTCTCTAAAAAAATTTAAAATAAAAATAAATAAATAAAAAATAAGGGAGGATGGAAGGTCACAAGGCCTCTTGGGGCTGAGGCTTGGAAGGGGCTCGCCATCACTTCCACTGAATTCTGTTGGTCAAAGTGGACAAGACAGCTCGGGGTCAGTAGGAGGGAGGATAAACTCCACTTCTTGTTAGGGGGAGCTGCAAGGCCACATTGCAAATGTGGACATAGGGAGGGGAGAATTTGGGGATATTTTGGGAGGATATTGTATTCAGGGGAATATATAATATTTGGGGATATTACATTCAGGCTCCAAAGTCTCTGTCTCCCCACCTCCAAGGTCTGAGTGGGAGGACTTGGCTTTGATGGCCAGGGAAAGTTTGGCAGGGCTTGACCACATGATCTCCTAATCTTTTTCCAGTTCTGACATTTTGGGACGAGTACACGTTGTTCTGCCAGCGGGTATATCGCCTTACCTTCTGGCTGTGTGACCTCAGACTACTCATTGCTTCTCTTTCTGCCTCAGTTTCCCCATCAATGAAATGAAGCAGTTAGATTAAGTTTGATGATTAGATTGGGTGGCTAATTGCTGGGAGCCTACTCTGTGCTGGGCATAGGGCATTATACCAGGTACTGTGCTAGAGGGTGTGGAAGGGCCTTCCAGGCTGCCATGGGAGGACTGCAGAGTCCTCAATGAGGGGCCAGGCTGGAGCAGCGGGTTCCAACCTGAGTTCACGTCCCTCTCTACCACTTTGCACAAGGCAGTTCCCCAATCTGAGCTCATTTCCCCTTTGGCACAATTGGACTGTGAAACTGTTTAGTATAAGTGTGAGAAGGCATTTGCTAACTGTAAAGTGTAGTGCACAAGTCAGTTGCTAGAGTCACTAGCCCCCTCCTGGACAATAGCTCTACTGCGTAGAGCTGCTCTCTAGTCCTGGGGACTCATGGATTTTATTCACTGCTGGTATTGATGGTATCTGATGTTGGTGTCACATCATTGAATAAGTACTCCTCAGGTTGAAGAAGCACCGAGGAGTTTGCTGAGTTAGACCCGAGATGGAGGAGGTTGTGGAAACAGGGTCATTGTCCTCAGGTAGAGGAGGCTCAGGGGACTAAATCTCACGCTTGCAGTGTTTGAACAGATCCAGATTCAACTAACATCCCTGACCACCTGCCATGTCTCGAGCACTTGCTCAGACTTAATCCTCACCATGACTTTGTGGGAAGGTGTTCTTTTCCTACTGTACAAGTTGGGATGCTGTGGCCTATGGCTGGGAGAAGTAGAGTGAAGTATGCACGTCTGCACAATTAGTGATCGTGTATTTAGAATTTGTCTTGTGCCAGTGGATTTAAAAAGAATCATGGCTAATAGACTCGAGCTGGGGCTCAAACAGAGCTCTTCAGCTTCCAGCACTGTTGCTCTTCCTGCCACGTTGCACTGGGGACTTCTGAGCACCATGCACATTGGAAGTGGAACAAACTGGAATGGCTTTAAAAGGTCGTGGGTAGGATTCAGATGAACCCAGAACTTCCTGACTACAGTGAGTCATAGTAATATTACAATAACAGTCACCATTACCCAGGACTTACAATGTGCCAGACACCATGCAAACAGCCTCTCATTTAAGCCTCAGAAGAACCCGTGAGGTTGGCACTATTTAGGCAACCTGCCCAAGGTCACACAGAGTGGGAAGAGGAGCTGGGCTTGTCCATGCCCAGGAAGGTGCAACCTTGCGTGAGTTTTCCCCGAGCAGAGCACTGTACCGAGAAAAGGTGCGTGTGCAGAGAGCGTCTGGGCCAGGCTTTCTTTTTCAGGGAGTGATGCACCGCTCAGATATCCAAGGCCATTAGCTTCTTCGATGGGGGCTGCTCTCTGCTTGGTTGTTTATCATGACCAAGGGCGTGAAATTGATTCCAGAAAGCTTGTCCATTTCCTCTGGTGGAGGAGGGTAGAGTGGGGGGTATGTGGGCAGGGCTAGCCAGGATGAGGGACACCTTTGGATTGGCAACATAACCCACATGGGCGTATCTTTCCAGGGGCCTCAGGAATATCATCTCCATGTCCAAGGATAGAGACCTTGTCCAGGGCTGCCTGGGGGCAGGGAGGGGTGGAGTGGGCAGGAAGGCTGAGATGAGGCCAGCTGGTTGGAAGGAGGAAATGCAAGGCTATTTGTCAGGGATGATTAGGGAACTGGGCATGGCCAGGGGACACTCCTGTGGTATTTAGGGGCCATTCTCATGGGGACTGCAGTGCCTAAGCCCATGGAAGTGAACCTAGTGGCCGATTCTGGAAAAGGTAAGGACAAGGTACAGACCATACTCTATGTATGTTGCCCAGTCCAGAGTCAGACATTGGTGTGGCTTTCAGATGTAAAACAATGATGACAGTGGCAATGATCACATCATTAACAACACTTAGTGAGCACCTATTCTACTCCAGGTTCTAAAGTAGACCTGAGGATGTAACAATGAAAAAGATGTGGTCCCAGGTCTCAAAGAGCTCAGAGTTTCTGTGTGTGTGTGTGTGTGTGTGTGTGTGTGTGCTGAGTAGGGGAGGGATGGAGACTCACACAGAAGTTTATGCTCTGTTCAGACTGCTGTAATAGAGGCATGGGCAGAGTGCCTGGGCTTGAGGACATTCAGGCAAGGGCCACTCGGGCTAGGTCTTCAGAATGAATACTCCTCACCACAGATGGTGAAAGCTTTTGCATCAGTCAACAGTATGGTCTGAATGTGTCCCCTCAAAATTCATATGTTTAAAACCCTAACTCCCTAAGTGATGATATTTGGAGGTGGGGCCTTTGAGGGGTGATTAGATGATGGGGGTGGAGATCTCATGATTTGGATTAGTGTCCTTATAAAAAAGGCCCGAGAGACTCTTCACCCGATTTACAATGTGAGCACACAGCTAGAAGGTGGCGTCTGTGGACTTGAGAGTGGCTGTCACCAGACACTGAATCTGCTGGTGCCCTGATCTTGGACTTCCCAGCCTCCAGGACTGTGAGAAATACATTTCTGTTGTTTGTAAGCCGCCAGTATTATAGCAGCCCAAGTGGTCTGAGACAGGCAGGGTTTGTAGCCATAGGCAATAGAAAGGGACTGGTTAAGTAGAAAAGGAATTTACTGGAAGAATGCCGGGTGTCTTGTATAATCATAGGGAGGGCTAGAGAGCCAGACTTGAGGGCACGCTTCTAGGCATGGTGACCACCGCCTACAGAACCACATGGATGCGGAAACTGCGGCAGCTGCTGCTGTCTCACCAGTCACTCCCCACTGATGGCACTTCTGGGCCAGGACCTTAATCTTGCTATCACTTCTGCCCCAAAAGCTGGACACGTTCATGCCTGCCCTTGCCAGCATGGTGGATTCTGGGCATCCCCTCTTGACTCAGATTCCTCCATTCTAGAGGGGAGACTCTGACGAGCAAATCTGATTGGTGGAGTCCAAATCACATGTCTGTGCTCCAGCTGCAAAGCAGGCTGGGAAATCCAGTTTCTGCTCTCTACCTTGGGAAGGTGTGGCTCCCAAGGCTGGAAACTCCCGAGCATAGCAAGGACATTTGTAGCCAAACCAACAAACGACAAACACAATAAAGTCCACTTCAAGCACGGTAAATCCACGGAACAGGAAATGCATTTTTGTTTTTTGTCAGTGAACCTCCTGCACCTGGCTATGCCTGGCACAAAGTAGGCAGTCTGTACATACTTGTGGGATAAATGGATAAATGGCAGAGAAGGTGGGGCTTGGACAAACAGTCCTTTTATTTACAGATATCCCAGGAGAGGTTTAAGGCACCTGGACAGCTCTTTGAGTTTATTTAGACCAATCTTGCCAAACAATCTGTGATCTGGGCCATCAGTCTGATTCTTCCCCCTCCCCCTCCCTTTTTTTGAGACAGGGTCTCACTCTGTCTCCCAGGCTGGAGTGCCGTGGTGTCATCAAAGCTCACAGCAACCTCAAACTCCTAGGCTCAAGCGATCCTCCTGCCTCAGCCTCCCGAGTAGCTGGGACTACAGGCGTGAACCACGATGCCTGGTGAATTTTTCCATTTTTTGTAGAGGTGTGGTCTTGCTCTTGCTCAGGCTGGTCTCTCACTCCTG
>CAUYSK010031997.1:0-18276 GCA_963575035.1 Avahi laniger
CTGGGGCCCCAGTGTCGGCCCTGCAGTGCTGCTGTGGGCATTGAAGCTGATGAGCGTGGCACAGAGTAGGGAGGGACACTTCACACACCAAGGCAGCAGGACCCTGAGCGCCTGCTGTGTGCGCCGCCCCAAGCCCACCAAGGTGCTCCCCAGGACCTGGAGAGCCTGGAGCACCGGGGAGGCCCCTGCGGGGCTCGCTTCTCCCCACGGGGGCTCTCACCGCTCGCTATGCCGCAAAGGAGACTGTGTCTTACGCAGTTGAGGCACCTGAGAAGCATCCTCCCCCGCACCTTGGCCGACTCCGTGCTGGGATTCCGGTTCAACAACACAGACAACTGTCTCCTAGCACGACTGTTAGTTTAACACGCTCACCGTATCAGCACTGTTTCTGCAATGGTTCCCAAACACCGTTTTAAAAACGTACAATTCCACACCAAGCGTTTCTCGTCTAGTAGGTCTCAGGTAGAGACTGGGTAGAAACTCAGATTCCTAAAAGGCCGCGTAAATAATTCTAATGCACAGCCAGGCTTGGGACCCCTCAATTTATTCTAATTGGATGATGGTATCTGCGTTTTGAAGCAAGTCGCTTAACTGATTTGGTTTTGCTATTGGAAAGGTGCTGTAATCCCTAACTTCATAGCTGGGTGATAAAGGGAAGTTCTGTCAGAAAACTAGAAAGGAAACCCAGACAGTACTGGAAGGACTTTCAGAGGCAACGCTGGGGACATAGTAGGACCTCCCCGGCAAAAGCATGGGCCGGAGCCAGGGGGCCACTGCCCTTCTGTCGCAGCCCCTTGGCTCAGCCTGGCTCAGCGCAGGGCGGAGGCAAAGAGAAAGAAGAGCCCGCCCCAGGCCTCTAACCCTAAAGCACAGCCAGGCAGGAGGAGCCCAGGCAGAAGGCACCGAGCAGGCACCCGGTGTGACCACAAAGATTATTCTGGAAGCGCCAGGCCAAATTTAGGACTAAGCCTCCGGGGCTCCTAAGAAGAGGAGAGCCAGGGGTCACCGAAGGGTTATCTCTCAGGGAACGACCACACTCTCCCGTGGCCTGCTCCGGATGGGGACTTAGCCACAGTCCCGGGCCTGATGAGACTCCAACGTGACTATGCCTCGAAAGAAAGGAGGTTGACTTTGGTGGCTTCTCCTCAGAAAACTTCAGGTTCAGACGCCCTAAGCCACAAAGAGTACACGGCAGGCACACGCTAACCCCTGGCCTTCAGGGAACGCTGACCAAATGTGCCAAATGCCAATAGCTGCGTGGGGACCCAAGCCGTGGCCAGTGGTCTGCATTGGGGAGTCTGGGGACAACGCAGGTAACTTTGACTCTCCCTCTTGTCTTCATCTGAAAGAATTAACATGATAAAAAGGAAAAAACTTAGAGCAGTTAGGACCATCGAACTTCAATACCAAGTATCTTCACGTTATTTCGCATCCGTATCCGTGGGCTTTGAGCCTCCACACTTTATGAGCACCTTATGACATTTTTAAAAAAATAAATTAACTTCAACTTTGGGGCAGCTATCTGCTGAGACACAGCGGTGACTCATAAAACGTGAATCACACCAGCAGGCCTGGGCGGGAGCCATCGGAGAGCAGCACTCACTCAGGCCCCGGTTCCATTTCATTTCTCCCTCGAACAGGAAACAAGCAAGACCTGAAGACGATGCTGCCCGTGGACTTGTGGTAGTCACTGCGGGCTGGACGACCCAACGGCCATTATAAATCTCTCATTTTAGAGATGTCAAAGGGTTTCTTCCCCAGTCTCCCTTGCAGTTAGGGTTAAGTCTCCCAATTCTGGCCAGCGAGGCATGAAAGGGGCTTCTGAGATGGCTTCTGCTTTCCCGCACCGAGGGAGGGCTGCTTCCCCTTCTCCCTCCTTCTTGCCTTGGATGTCGATGAGTCTGGGGTTTCAGCAGCCATTTTGAAGACATGAGATAACAGCCTGGGGATGAAGGTGAACCAGCAAAGGATGGACAGAGGCAAAAGACAGAGAAGTCCTAAGTCCTCAATGACATCACTGAGCTCTAGGCCAACCTGAAAACCACCCACCTGCACACTTCTTTTTAAGTCAGATAATTAAGGTCCTTAGAATTTGTGCCTTGTGGTTAGTTGGGTATTCTGTTATTTCCTCGGAAAGCCCTCCTGATTGATGTGAGAATTTAGCATTTAGGGCATAGATCCCATGTGCTACCTTCCCTTCCTAATGTAAATAGGAAAACTTAACCAGATAAGACGTTCAGACATCTGACACTAATTTTTCTCTAGGGCTTTTTCCTACCTGTCTCTTCTCCATTCTCATTTTGAACATCCCAGTTCTGGTCCTATTCTGTCTCTTCTGGACCATGGCAATGATTCTCTAACTCATCCCCCCCACTTCCTGTCACCCCATCCCACACTGTCCCTGTTACCAGAGTTAGATCCTAGAAATTCCTAAACAAGTCCTTTCTTTATCTCCCACTCATTATAAACCTTCAATGGCTCCCTACTGCCTCCCAGAAAGGGCCAGACTCCTTAGATTGAATCAGGATAGGATGTGCAGTAGTTAGGGATGCAGGATTTAGGGGCCAATTCCCAGCTCGACCACCTACCATTTGTCATACTTTTACTTGACTTCCTTAAATGTCTGTTTTCCTATCTGTAAAATGAGAATAAGACTGGGAATGCCTACTTTCTAATGTGTTGATGTAAGGTACTTAGCACCGTACTCAACATACAGTAGGAATTCAACAAATTTAACTGATATTGTCATTATCAATTATTATTTTAGAGCCAGGGTCTCATTCTGTGGCCCAAGCCAGACTGCATAATTACAATTCACTGCAGCTTTGAACGCCAGGGCTCAAGCAATCCCACTGCCTCAGCCTCCCAAGTAGCTGGGATACAGGTGCCTGTAGCAACAGGGTCTCACTTTGTTGCACAGGCTGTTCTTGAACTCCTGGCCTCAACCTATCCTCTTGCCTTGGCCTCCCAAAGTACTGGGATTACAGGTGTGAGCCGCTGTGCCCAGCCTTACCTGGTAGTATTAATCTTCCCGAATCTAGCTTCAGCCAGACGTTCACTACTCTCCCTCATAAGCACAGCCTGCACTCTCTCCGGCGGACAGCACCCTTTCCTACCTTTTTTCCAGCCTTCCCTGCCCACAGCGTGCTTTCCTGCCACTGCCTCTTCATCATTTAAAACCCCAGACATCCTTCAAAGCCTGGCCCAAATGTCATCCAGAAGGCTTCATCCATGAAGGCTTCTCTGATCACCTAGCATGACACTTCTTCACTGACACTTAGGTGTGTCTGGGAGTACTCTAGTTTCTTGTGAGCTTACTTTTTCCACTCCCTCTTTCTGGAGACACCTGGGGCTATCCCAGAGTGAGGGACTACAGCCAAATGCAGAATCAGCTGGCTCTGTCCTTCCACCTGAGGCTGCTGCTCATCTGGAAGTGGTCTTCTCTAAGTGACTCTGCTGTTGGAGTTTCAGCAACTCCTCCCCCCACTCCTGTCTCCAGAATGATCCAGATTGAGGAATGGTAACAGCTCCTCTGTTTCTAGTAGCTATTGGTTACTGTGCCGTCCCTTGAATTTCTCTGCACCTCCCCCTTAACCTTTGTAAGCATCCCTTTGTTATTAAACCCTCCTCAGTGGTGTTAGGCTCCTGGCTGAAACCCTCACCTGTAGTCATATAAGGTGACGTATTAAAGTTATTAAGTATGAAATGTCCAATTTCCCTAAGTACTAAATTTGACAGCTGAGATCTCTGATGTTTCATTTTGACACTTCTTGTTTTATTTTTATTGTGAAGGTGCATGCTCAATCTTTCAAATGCATGTTTTGGCTTGTGATTATCTTTCACATTTTTTAGAGCAATTTTTGTGAAACCGTGAATAAGTCAAAAATTCATGTTATTTTTGAATATGAGTTCTGTCATGTAACCAATGCAGCTCTGATAGCTCGAAATATCAGCAGAGTGTTTGGGAAGGATGTGGCTAATGAACACATAGCATGTTGATGGTTTGAGAAGTTCTACTCTGGTGATTTTAATCTTGAAACTGAGCCATGTAGGTGACCTGAGATCAAGGTGGATAATGATGAGCTGAAAGCCGGGAGTGGAAGCCAATCCATCTCAACCTATGAATGAATTAGCAGCAAGGTTTGATGTTACCATTTCACCAATATTGGACCATTTGAAACAAATCAGGAAGGTTAAGAAGCTGGATAGATGGGTTCTGCATGAATTAAATGAGCATCAGAAGAGAAATTGTCTCAAAGCTTGCCTTTCTTTGCTGTCACGACATAAAAGTGAACCATTTCTATACCATACTGTGACATGTGATGAAAAATGAATTCATTTTGACAATTGCAAGCATTTGACACAATGGTTGGATATGGATGAAGAAGTGAAACATAGTGCAAAACTGAATATTCATCCAAAAAATCAAATGGTGCCTGTTTGGTGGTCCAGGGCTGTTATTATCCACTACAGCTTCAGGAAACCTGGTCAATCAATTACAGCAAATGTCTACTGCAACCAATTGGACAAAATGACGAGGTTGCTTGTGAGGTAAGCTCTGATCAACAGAGACAGACCAATCCTCTTGCAAGACAAAGCTCAACTTTTTTTTTTTTGAGACAGAGTCTCACTCTTTTGCCCAGGCTAGAGTGAGTGCCATGGCGTTAGCCTAGCTCACAGCAACCTCAAACTCCTGGGCTCAAGCGATCCTCCTGCCTCAGCCTCCTGAGTAGCTGGGACTACAGGCATGCGCCACCATGCCCAGCTAATTTTTTCTATATATTTTTAGTTGTCCAATTAATTTCTTTTTATTTTTATTAGAGATGGGGTCTCGCTCTTGCTCAGGCTTGTCTCGAACTCCTGAGCTCAAACAATCCGCCCGCCTCGGCCTCCCAGAGTGCTAGGATTACAGACGTGAGCCACCGCGCCCGGCCTCTTTCTATTTTTAGTAGAGACGGGGTCTCGCTCTTGCTCAGGCTGGTTTCAAACTCCAAAGCTCAAACAAGCCACCTGCCTCAGCCTCCCAGAGAGCTAGGATTACAGGCGTGAGCCACCGCGCCTGGCCTGGACCACTTCTTACAAAGAAAAATATTCAATTCTCAACAAGCTGTGGAAAATGCCTTTGGCAATTTCATCGCCACTTGTTCTCCAGGTTTCTTCACTGCTGGCATATGCTAGCTTACTCTTAAGATGGCAAAACTGTAAGTGCTCCAGTTTTCCAGCTGTGACTGCTCTTGGGTCTTCTTTCTAATGATGAAGAGGTCAGTGTGCCCCAGCATTTGCCCTGCAAAGGGCAGCGACCACAGAAGGACAGTCTCCTTGCAGGAACCTGTTGGTGGCCAGGCCACCTTATCTGCCTGCCCTAGAGCCTCCGACCCAGGGGACCAGGCTGACCTTCTAGGGTGAAGCCCCAGGGGTCATTGTGATGTTCTGGGTTAGGGAAAAAAGCCCAGTGCCTGACTTCTAACCTAAAGCTCAAACCTGGAGTCATTATTTAATTTTTCCAGCTCAAAAGGATTTTTTCATTGCAATAACAGAAATGGGTGGAGGGTGTAGGAATAGCTTTCCATTCCTCATTGGGTGTCTTTCCAGGATGAGGAGATGAGTTCTGGGACTAGGGGACTTAGTCGTCAGCAAATCAGGAAGAGGATTTTGTGAGAGCTGAGAGAGGATGGGAGGGAGGCGGGGGTGCTTAAAGGCAGAGACTGTTTGTCCTTTGCTTTTTCTGGCTCAGGTTTCTTTACTCCAGCATCAAACATCAAAATGGAACACATTTGCCCTTTCGTTGTTGGGTCCCTCTTGAGAACTCTCTGTGAGATTTATCAGCTTAAGGGCCCTATGGAGATTCTGCACAACCTTCTATATCCACCTAGGCCTGGAGCTTGTCTGTGAAACACTAATTGTGTGAGCTCCAGGACAGGAAATACAATGAGCTGCAGCCCTCCCTAAGCCTGGTGCAGCTTGCCCGCCCCCAATACAACTGACCGGGTTTCTCTTCACCGTTCTCCACTTTATAAGGATCCACCAAGACGGATGCTTGGATCCCACCACCTCCCCTTCACTGGGGCAGAAGGGGCTTCAGAGAGGATATATTTTGTAGATAATATGGTACAGTAGCAGAAAAAGATATAACGGAGAAATAGAGAGGGAAATGGGAATTGAATTGAAAAGCAGAGAAAAACAAATCAAAACTCATTAGAAGTGTGCACACTCTGTTTTCAAAAATAAGGCTTTCTGCTTCCAAGACTGATTAGGAAAGCACAGTCTTTCAACAAATCAAGATTGCAACCCTCATCCAATCCAAATAAGTATTTTACATTTCTGACATCTGTGTATTAGCGTATCTCACTTTGCAGGATAAATGGGTCCCTGAAAAGGTGTACCTAAATCCATTTTTAAATGGTATTTTAGATGTATCAGAAAATCATGTTGATGACTGTCATGAATATTTTAGAATCCTCTTTATTTTATTTATAGACCCACGTGTTGGATGTTTTTAGAACTTCCCAAGGTATATGTGAGAAATGGGTGATAAAATGCTAACATTTAAATAATCTTGCAGATTCATGATTGTACAGGAGTTAAGCATGACGTTCTCTGCTCTCACTTTGATGGACCTGTGGACTTGGGCACGTGCAGTCTTGGCGGCACAGAGCTTGGTGCCATATATTGAAATGCTGGCATTAGGGAGGCTGGGACAGGGGGTCACAGAAGACCCAGAATAAATAGTTCATTTCTGGAATTAGTTGAAATTGACACATCTAGGTTGAGTAGCATGTTGTTCTTGATGGGATTTATCTTTGCTTTGACCCTGGCCATCCTGAGATTGTATAGTTACCCAACGTGTGTAACTGGCTTGGTTTATTAATCCGAGGGTTGAAGACTATGCAACTGATTTAATATTTATAGAACACGCACAATTTGTCAAACATAGTACAAGCCCCAGCCTGAGGAGGGGCTTTGCATGGTGACACAGCAACTCATGCCTCTTACACACATAGCAACGACATCGACGCAGGGAGGTAACTCATTCAAGGACATGCCTTGAGAAACAAAGATGCTCCTGCCTTCTCATCTCTGAGGGATGGGTCCTGTGTTCACTGCCAGATTTAGCCACACTCTTGCCTGGGTCCCCTTGAGGTCAATTTTGTGTCTTGCATTTGAAATGTTACTAGACATTCCGGAATGCAAACCACAGGACAGAGGTGGTTGATGAGCCTACCTGGGAAAATAAACCTGGAACTTGGCTATCCTGGGAAAAGAGCAGACTGAAAATTCCCAAGAACAAAAAAATCAGAAAGGTTACATCAATTGGAACATTGTTACCTTAGCGTCTTTCACAGTTGCTATTTCTAGGTAGGTAACTGTTGCTAACACGCATTGAAACACTCCTCTGCCGATTTGGTGAGATAAATGTATTGATCAGCTGCCAAAAGTGAGACCTAGTGCCAGTGCTTGAAAAGAGGATGACAGAAGCCCCCGTCAGCCGTGGGAAGGCTGCTGCCAAGTACCAGGTTGGCTTAGTTCTCAGCTCTGCTGCCTGTGTGGCTCCTTGCAGCAAGAGGCCTGGGAACACATCTTAGCTGCTTGATATTAACCAAAATGAATTATTAAATGAATTTTCTACCTACAATCCAATGTGTATTTCTCTGGGACTCATCTCTGAATTTTTTAGAAATTGGTTTCATTTATAAACTAGCCCCAAATAGATTTCAGATGTTGTAAGAATTAATTGCTGTTTAATTGCCAATTTTCATGATTTGTAAAGATGTTTATAAGCATAACCTAATTCTACCACCTCTTTATGCTCTTTATAAAGTCCACATAACAGTTTAAAACTTTAATTTTAAAGGTAGGCATGACAGAAACTGGTGGCAGCTTTTCTAGTAATTAATGGGGATACTTGTTTCTCACAATCGATACAGACTTAAATCAAGCTAATCAGGGTACACTTTAATTTTTCAAACACTTTGACAACCAGGATTTAAAATAATTCATGGTGTATAATTTTATAATGCAATTGACCTAAAAAGTTGGATGATATTTCTTCTAAACTGATTGAACTCATACTCACACATACATAGGAAACTTAAATAAATCCCTGTATATTCTGATTACAATGATTTGTCTCTATGTGATTGATCAAGTATTGTCTGAAGACTAGAGTATAACATGTAACTCACCGTCAAATTCAACTCCAAATTCTTAACACCTTTGACAGGTGCAATTGCAGCTTCACTCAGCTGTTTTCTGGGATTCATTAGAAAGAGGATAATTCTTAAGGTGCTTAACCCTAGATGCACACTAAAGTCACCTGAAGCACTTTGAAAAATGCTGATACCCAGGCCATCTGAACTCAATTAGACTCTCCAGGTGGAGGGCCTAGACATCCTTTGTTTTGTTTTAAAGTTCCCCAGGTGATTCTAGGAGCAGCCAGGGCTCATAACCAGTGATTTAAACCTTCTGAAAAAGAGACCACAATGAATCAGATTCCTCCCCAACTAAGCCATCTCCTTCCCCTACCCCCTATGCCCTCCACACATACCCGCCAAAAGATGCTCTAAGGAAATGTGATCCGTCTGGCCTTGAGCCTTCTAAGTAATAGAGCTGCTGGGAGCACAAGTGCCAGTCCCTGGGGTCCCTGGAAGATGAACTCATTTGGGGCAGGGGCTATAATACCGTAACACAATGCTGCTGGGGTTGGCTGCATTATAAGTGCACAGATTCTTTGTTTTCCAATCCATGGATGAAGCACAATGTCAATTTAGCACAATTACACTGCCAGGGGTAATTTGCATTTCCCATCTTCACCTGCTTTTTCCTTTTTCCCAAGCCAGGCTTTTCCAACCCTTCCTCACATGCTAAAAGTCTAGGCCTACATCTGCTGCAGAATCCTACTGCTAACTAGTCCAGCCAAGAACATTCATGCCTCGCCCCCCAACCACTGTGGTTGTTGACATGAGTGTAATAGGATTTAACCCTTGTCTTCCCCATAACATCTCTCTTCCCTTTCCTTTTAGGGCATACTTTAATGAGTGAATGAGCTCCTGTCAGAGAGTAAGAGAAGCAGGAGGAGGGGAAACAGTGATTCCTGTGTTTAGGGAGCTGGGGAAGAAGTACTAGAACAGTACAGATGGTGATTGAGTCGCCACAGACACAGGGGCTGATCTGACAGCTGCACATTGTGTATCATTTCCCACGACTCCTGACCTCGCTGCCCCAGTGGCTGTTCCAACACTCAGTGTGGAGACCTTGGTCCCAGCGCACTTGTCCTCAATTACAGAACTCTCAGGAGGTTAAAGTGATGATTATCAGCTTGGTGTCATGCTCAACAATCTTCACCTGTTCCCTTAATCCTAGAAGTAATTAGTGTTTGATCTACACATCTTGTGGGTGGCAGTTTCTGTTCTGTCCTTAGTAAACTTCTCCCAGTCCTTGTATTCGGAGTTGATCATATTCCAAGTATCACTACAGAGCAAGTGCTGAGCAGTCAGATGACAGCTGTTGATCTGCTGCAATTGAGCAATTAGGGAATGCAAGAGAATGGCACACGGTTTACATTGAGTATTCAGAAAATCAAATATTTGAGTGTCTGCCTTGTGGCAAACCCTGGGTGTGTACACACACACACACACACACAAACAGGATGTCTGTCCTTATGTACAGTTATATGTCCTCTTAAATGAACTGGATCTTTTCCTTTTTATCTATTTCTACTTATCTGTCTCTTCATTGACTAATTCTTCTCACCATTTTTAAATATTAATAGTAGTTGGGGAGTCCGGAGGAGGGAAAACAAAAGCAAGACCTTTCAAAAGGTGGCTTGTAGGTGGTTTTTGTACTATAAATTCAAGAGTTTTAAAAGTAAAACTCTTTCGGTGTATAAAGGTCTCGTTCGGGAAATGCTGGAATCCTAGATGTAGATTTGTAATACACATTTATCTGAAATCCTAGAAATTCAAGGGTTCAAATTGACTATGCAATATCAGGTATTATATCTCACCTGGATACTTGTAAAAAGGCAAACGGAAAAGCTATACCAAGCCTGACACAGTCACTGGAAATCCCACTCACACTGTTCTTTCGCTCGCTGCTGAGCAAGAGGAAAGGGAAGCAAAGAGACAACCACGGCTCTCAGAGACTTTTCTGAACCAAGAGAAAGAGTTTCGGTGGCCTTCAAGGGCATAAGGCAGAAATACTAAATCCTCTTCTCTCTTCCTGGCCTCCTCCAAGAAAAGAACAAGACAGTCAGCAAAGCCCGCTTAACACTGCACAAACACACAAGACAAGGTAGGCAGCTGGACAAGAGGGCTGCGCTGGGAATTTTGCCCCGTGTCGACTTAGCTCTGGTGCTGGGAACCTGCTCTCCAGTCCTACCAGTGGATATGGAGCTGCTCGGCCAAGGCCTGGCTCGGGGGCATCAGATGACCACGCTGACAGTCACGCTCTGGCCGTGCGGCACGATCTTGCGGGGCCAAGCGAGCAGGAGCTTGCGCAGCTCCTCGCGGAAGCTGTCGTGCAGCCAGGCGTAGATGAAGGGGTTGTAGCAGGCCGAGCTCATGGCGAGCCAGTGACAGAGCAGCTGCACCAGCCCGAAGGCGTAGGGGTCGATGGCGCGCGGGTCGAGGTCCCGCAGCAGGTTGAAGACGTGCAGCGGCAGCCAGCAGACGGCGAACACCACCACGACCACCACCAGCAAGCAGAAGGTGCGGCGGCGCCGCGCGCGGTCCCAGTCGGCCTGGCTCTGGGTCACGCAGCCGGGCACCACGCGGTTCCGGAGCTTCACCGACACGCGGACGTAGGACAGGAGGATGACCAGCAGAGGGAGCAGGTAGGTGAAGAGCAGCAGCCCCCAGGCGTAGAGCTGGCGCTGGCGCTCCTGGGAGCCCCAGAACTCCTCGCAGAGGCGCACGTCGTGCGGCTTGAGCTCGACGTGGTAGGTGTGCACGGCGGCGGGCAGCGCCAGCACCGCGGACAGCGCCCAGATGGCCAGCACGGCGTAGGCGCTGAGGCGCAGCGAGATGCGCCGGCGCAGCGGGTGCACCAGCACGACGTAGCGGTCCACTGCGATGGTGGTGAGCGTGAACACCGACACGTACACGGTGACCGGCTGCAGGAAGAAGACCAGGTGGCACAGGCCGCCGCCGAACACCCAGCCGCGCGGCTCGAAGGCGTAGGCCAGCGTGAGCGGCACGCAGGCGGCGCACATGAGCACGTCGGACAAGGCCAGGTTGCCGATGAGGAAGTTGGTCACGTTGTGCAGCCGGCGCACCCGTGCGATCACCAGCACCAGCAGGCAGTTGCCCACCAGCCCCACGACCACCACGACGCTGTAGAGCAGCACGATCAGCCCCTTCAGCTGGTGCACCAGCTGCAGGCTCTGGAAGGGCGTGAGGGCCTGAGCGTCGGGGCCAGCCGCCGACCGGTTGCGCACCGACGCCTCTGCGCTCTGGTTGGCCGGAGTTGTGACGGCTGGCGGCAGCCCAGAAAAGAAGTCAGGGACCCCCGGGCCCCGAGTGGGCCGTGAGGCCATGGCCACCTGTCCAAAGATAATCAAAGTCCATCACTTCCCATTCTCCGTCCGCCCTCCTGCACCAACCGCGCCCCTCCCGCGTCACCCAAATCCTCCCTTTGGAATAACTGACCACAGAGTAACAGAAAAGCAAGAAAAAGTGCTGACCTCCCACCTCTGTAAGACAAACCTAAGCATGGTTAGACATGCACGGGTTATTTAAACACCTCCTGCTGAACTTACAGCCCTCGCGGTCCACACAGGCCAGACCCAGGAGCGCGGTCCTACCTGCGAGCGGGCTTTGGCCGCGGGAAAGCGCCCGGGGGAGGAAAGGGCAGAATTCCTGCTGTCCCCGAGCTGTCCTCCGCCCGCGACGGCGGCCCAGGCTTCTCGCTTGTGCGCGGGAGCTGATGCAAGGGTTCCCAGTGGGCTGGCAGCCTTTGAGAAAGACGGGGAGCGCCTCCCCTCCGCCCCGCCCCCCACTCCAGCGCTCCCACGTATGGAAAGTGGGGGCGGAGCGCGCGACCGGGCTCGGAGCTTCCAGAACTAGTGAGGAGAACAATGTGGGGAGGATGGAACCAAAACAGGGAGGAGGGGCTGGCAAGCCTGGGCCAGAGTAGCGAGGGGGAGCATCTCACTGCGGGAGCTTGCAGCGCCCCGGAGAGTCCCGCGCCCGAGGAGCGGAGCGCAGTGGAGGAGGGCGGAGGACCGGCGGGGAGCGCCAGGCGGTCGGGACGATCCGGTGCAGTCGGAAGAGGGCAGGAGCAGGGGAGAAAGTAGGAGTGGGGGGTTGAGATGCATCAAGAGGTGTAGGGGAGACGGACGGACCCGTCTTTAAGCGCTGGATCGCTACCGGCCACGGTGCACAGAGTCACTAGAGGGTTTGGGCAGGGATTTAAAATACAGAGCGTGGAGCTCGTCTCGGGCCTTGGTGCCCTCGCCCTCCCGCGGACACACAGACCTTTGCTGAGTGAGGCTGGGTGCCCTTGGCAGCCAGCGGGCCGGCCCAGGCAAAGGAAGGGTTCGGCACCAGGGACAGCTCCCGCCGCTCCTGCTGCGTGGCGCGTGGCTGCTGCGGGCAGGGGCCGAGGACAACAGTTTAGGAATTCCTGCCCCTCTCTGGGTCCGAGGCATTTGGGGAAGGGCCCGGTTCAGAGGGCTGCCTCTCCGCCTGCTTTCTGGGCTGAGGCTGCGGACTCCTAGAGGCGTAGGGAGGAGTGGAGGCAGATAAGCCGGGGTCTCTGGGGGTAAGAGGGTCGTGACTTTTGCTCCTCTTGCGGGTGACCGTAGTGCAAAAGACTTTACCTCCCTGGGTCAGAAAATGCAGCCCTCCTGCCAGTCATCCTACACACACGAACTTCACTGTCTGGCCCCGCTGCTCCCCGCTCGCCTGTCTTCTGCCACCGGCTAGGCGGTACCTGCCTGACTCTCCCCGCACAGAATCTAAGTTCTCGGACTGGGACTCTATCCGCTCCCTCCTTTTAATAAACACCCACGGGCCTCCTCACCTCATTTTAGGATTAAAATACATATACTAGTATTTGCAGGATTTCAGCTAGGATGACAAAGATAACAAACATTTGAGCTTGGAAGTTTCATAGAATCTTTAGAAGTATTAAGTCCACATTGAAATGCAAATGAACCTGGGCATGGGAGGTGGGAGCCAGAGGGGAGGGGTCTTTGTAACCTCCCCTCATCCCTCAGCCTCTTCTTTCCTTTTTCTAGAGGGTGGGACTTCATTGTCCCCTCTCTGTTAGTAAGTCCTTGTACTTTGTCCTCTGTGACTACAGATATCCTGTTAGACTGTAAAGAAGCAACATATTATTCCACTCTCCAAATTCAAATGAACCACTCATACAAGAAGAAAAGTCAACGTTGGAACAAAAGCAATCAATTTTATGCACCCATATCTATGCTAAACTTACACTCCCAGAGTTACAATCAATTTCGCTAGAGGCAGTATGATATTTTTTAAAAACTAAAAAGCTCCAGATAAGACACAATCTGTGCCTGCCTAATCCCTTACCTAGTAATTTTTCTCATCACGTTCACCAGCAGAGTTGTATATACCCGAGAGCAGAGGCACTCTTTTGCTTCTAAATATCTCAAGCAGAAGAAAATTGTGGTAAAGTAGATTAAAAAAGGATTTGGGATGTACTTAAGCCTCACAGCTAGAGCTGTTATTCTGGCCAATATCATCATATTGATCAATTACCACATATAGTAGTAAAAGTAATAATAAGACAACTTTGTCAATAACTAAAGGCCATGCAAATATCAGCATTTGATGCTTCAATATTGGGTTCAATATTCCAGAGAAGAGAGTTGATCATTTGCCAAGTTCCAAATAAAGTCTAGCAAGTGTTTCAATGTTATCAGTATTTGCAAGGTGGAAAGAAAATGAACATCTTAGAATAGAACAGGCCACATTAGATCTTCATTTCCTCTTGTTCTCCCCCGAGTTAAGGCTAGTCCCTCTCCCAGCATGTCACGATTAAACCACGCTAATGTTCAGCCTTTCCTGTACTAACAGTGCTCCAGAAACCTGAAAGATCATAAATAAACAAAAAAGATTTGGGACAAATGAAGGAAAGATACTATTTCATACAGTAGACAGCAAACTAAGAGATTTTATTACCTCCCATTCCCCCAAAAACCTTCAATGGCCCGTCAACCCAAGGCCACACCCTTCAGCATGGCATTTCCAACCAGCCTGCACTCCCACTCTGATCCTCCCTCATTTTCGTGGTCTAACTTCCCACCTCTGTCCATTTTATTCCCTATCTCAAGCCAGCCTTTGCTGCATGCTGACATATCCCCACCATTCCTGTCCAATTCCTCTCTTAGGGTTTGCTTTCTTCCTCCAGAAAGTCAGTTGCTTCATCCCCACTCACCTCTTCATGTCTACATTCTTCACATCCTACAAGACCCGGCTCAAATATTACTCTGTTCTCAAAGACTTCTCCATTTTATAATCTTTCTGTCCTTTATTACTTTCTACCTTTCAAATTGCAAAAGTGTTTAACTTCCCTGCCTCCATCAACCCTGACTTTAAACTCTTTATGGACAGGGGCCAATGTCTTGAAGCATTTTTGTATCTGTGATATGCTGTGAACCAAGCAGATACCCAATGCCTGTTTGGTTTGATTGAATGAATAAGAATAGCCTCCATTTATTAAGACTTTATGCATGTCAGGCATTGTGCTAAGTACTTCACTTGTCTCATTTGATGCCCTCAAAACTATTATACCCATTTTACAGATCAGGAAACTGGCTCATCAAGGCTAAGTAACTAAGCACAATGGTACAGGTAATAAGCAGGGGGTGGAGGCTGAAATTTCAGCTTATATCTGCCTGATTCTGAAGCCAAACCATTCAACTTTTCATACTTTACTGCCTAGGAGTGAATGACAGATGCACCATGCAAGCAGGTTCAAATGGGATTGAATAAATATAGGGACCCTCCCAATGGTTTATTAAAGAAAGCTCTAAAAATTTTGGTTATAACTCTAACCTTATCATGTTTAAGTTATACAGATCTTTATGCTTCACTCAAAATGTTCCTTGCTTCTATCCTACATTGGAGACAAAACCTTGGCTGTATGAACTTCAGCGGATGGTCTTTGCTAATGATGACAATAGGTTGACATGGTATGGAAAACAGAAGTAAGAAGTGCATGCAGTTAGGGTCTAGGAAGCTTGGTTAAAGGGATTTGAAGATTTGATGCCAACCAAGTTCATGCTGATATGCTGCAGTTAGCCCAAACATAGGGGAAACCACTGGAGATGGCTTTTAATTCCTAGTAGAAAGGGAGCAATTGTCTGAAACTTGTTTAAATCCAGGCAGTAACAGGGCAGAAGCTCCCCCAAAAGTGAGTTTTGTCTTCGAAGCCTGTGCTGGGTGTTCCAAGAGCCAGACACCCCCTTGGCATCTCAGGCAGACCCATGCACCAGCCCTAGAAGCCTCTCCAACTCGCCTCCTGGCCATGGCACGGGTGGCCACCTCAGGCAGAGCAGCCTGTGACAGGCAATATAATATAAGAACAGACATGACATCTCATACAAAAGTGATGAAAACCCCATGTGTTTCCGTTAGATGACTTTGAGCAAGCATTTTTCATCACAGACTCCAGACATACTAATTATCACTTCCAGCTCGGTTATGCACACACTGGTCATGTCTTAACTGTCCCACATAGCTTTGCCCAAACACGGAGTGAAGTCATAAAATCGATTATTCTGACCAGAAATGGTCTTTCTTTGGCTGGGCTTTTCTTTCTATCCTGTAAAAATAAAAAGCGAGTCCCAAATGGCCTTGTGTGCTCTAACCCAGAGGCATCCCCTATGTGGTGTGGGGGGCTGTCCATCTTGCTTCTGCCCCATTTCAATCTGGGTCCGTATGGGGTCCCGACCTTTGGGGCTGGATGCGTAGGCAAACTTTGGGCTTCCTCTAGCCAAGCCTGTGTGAAAGCTCTTGACTGTTCCCTAATGCTGGCAGGTAGGAGACACAGGACTTTTCTAGAAAGAAAATTTAGTCCTAGATGGTCTTGCCCACGTGAAGTTAAGAGGATGGAATAAAGCAACCCTTTATTTTTCACACGCATCGCCTGTCAAGCTATACTTGTTTCAGCCAGACTTTGCATGAATTCCAGAGAATCTCTAGGGGACACAGGTGACTATTCCTGACATGGCCTCAAAGTAGAAAATCTACAAGACAAAAACATCTTATTTTATAGTGCAGACTCCCTGCAATGCATAATTTTGTGACTAGACTAGCAAAGTCTTGTCTCTTCTCTGCCTTCAATTGTCCTGAGAGTGGGCTACCTCCCCAGAAGAGGGGCGGGTAAGCCCCCAGAGGAACAGAGGAGTTGCAGTGGGGTCGAAAATTCTTCCCTGGCACAGGATAAAAGGGAATGATGAAACCTGCTACTTCAACATAGGTGTATATAACATATATATTTGAAATATATCTATTATTTGACAAACCCTGGACAAAGTACCCTAAGAGAAATATAAGCAAGTAAGACACACTCTCTGCCCTCAAAGAGCTCGCTGTCTGGTGCAGAATTTGCCAGAGACAGAGTCAGCTAGCTGGAGGGACTGTGAAAACAATCTTTAGAAAACCAAATCTTAAAATTGAAAAGCCCTGTGGCTTTAGTCAATTGGAGACTCTTGATTTCCAATTCTTCTCAGACTTAGGTATTTCATTATAGCTATTTTTTCAATCACTTCTTATTTCTTTAGCTTAACGGTTGTGCTTGAATTACCCACCTCGAGTTGGCAGTCAGGGCATTGAGAACATAGGGACTCACACACTCATGCTGATTGGCACACTTGCGTGACCCCTGGGTGACTATCCCTACACCCACCTCTGGGCACGTTTCTTTATTATACAAATACTCAAAGAAATCAATACAAAGGATTTTTTCACACAAACACAAAGTTTTTTCCCCACATACATTGAAAAGGGGATCAATATGTAAAATAAAAATAAAATATAAAAAGCTTCTCTAAGCAAAGGTTGTGTCATAGCAGACAAAGAATTAATCTCCTTGCTATTGGCTGGGGGTGGGGAAAGTACCACATAGTTGCTGGGAAGCCTGGGGGACCAGCACCAAGGCCAGCCTCCCAAACCACCCCCTGATGAAGAAACGTCCCCCCACACACTGCCACTGCCGGCACCGATGCCGTTTCTGACTTGGGCGCTCCATCGGGCAGGCACCCCTGTTCCCAAAAGCCAGGCTTCCTATCCCGGGTTCTGGCTTCCACTTTGGGAAAACAATGAGGAATTTCCCCCAAAATATAAGCAAATGACGGGTAGCTATGAGTCATGACAAATGTCCACTATCCTCCGTCATCAGTCTTTAATAGCAGTGACACCAATTTTTTTTTTATTTCAGCATATTATGGGGGTACAGATGTTTAGGTTACATATGTTGCCCTCCCTCCCCCCAAGTCTGAGTTTCAAATATGTCCATCCTTCGGGTGGTGCACATTGCACTCTTTGTGTATGTATATACCCGCCCCCTCTCCCTTCTCTCCCCTCCCCCTCCCCTCTGCCCAACATCCAATAAATGTTATTCTTATATGTGCACTTATGGCAGTGACACCAATTTTAAAGAGCAAACGCTATCGAGAGACCCACGTACTCCCTGAACTTGCTACTTGCTTCTCCATGATTTTGAATGAAAATGGCAGCGAAAAACACAGGAGAATCATGGATGCAAAAGCGTTACGGAACTTTTATATTATATTAATTTAGTTTTCCCTAATATATGTAATTACATGTGCTTCCCTTTATGAGAAATAAAACTCAGAAATAAAATGAGCTTCCAAAGATACAAAAATATAGATACTGTATACCGGGGTTTCTTATGCTGGCCATTTGACATTTGGGGCCATAGAATTCTGTGTCCTGTGGATCGTGGATTGTAGGATGTTTAGCAGCAACCCTGGCCTCTACCCTCTGGATGCCAGCAGCACACACACCAGTTGTGACAATCAAAACTGTCTCCGTGGCTGGTCTGAAAGTAGTGAGTTATCTCAACCGATTGTTCACAGTTACAGATCGAACTCCTTGTTCTACTCTTCTTCCCTTCTCACTACTGCACTCGACTAGTGTTAAAAAAAAAAAAATGTCTCCAGACATTGTCGAGTATCCCCTGAGAGGGTGAGGGGCAACATCGCCCCGGTTGAGACCTACTGCCCCACACTAATACGGCACTTTTGAATTTCACCCAGTATTCTGCCTGGACTTCAGACAG